>JARYHS010006964.1:1606458-1666455 GCA_031002005.1 Vandiemenella viatica
CTGAATAGAGGAAACATAATGCCTGATTAAAACACTTATTTGTAAGATTTGTTTTAAGTCAGTATAATGGGAAATTTGAGTGCCTGCACTTCTAAGGTAAAAAAAAAAAAAAATGCTATAAAGCTTGATATGAATGGCTGAAAGAAACCTTAGAAGAATATATAATATCAGAATCTCTTGTTGATTCTAGCTTTTACTCTCATTTGGCATTGTTAACTTAAGATATGACTTTCCTATTTAACAAGCTGGCTTATGACAGTATCTTCTTGACAGTCAGTGTCTTAATGGAATATGCCGCTACCAGTACGAAATATACAAGGTTTGTAATGTTATGTTGTGGGCCTGGCATAGTGAAGGGTCAGCATGTAATGGAATGTTTTGTCTCCTATTTCTGCTTTTGGTGTTGATGACAACTTCCAGAAATAATTTTTTCGTCAATTGCTATATCACTTAGTAAAGTGTGTTGGATTGTGATATATTGGCTCCAACTAGTTAATGAAACAACAACTTTACCATGGATTGGGTTTCGTCACAGTGACATGTGGTACCTACATGCACTGTAAAGTATCCAGAGTTTTTAGGCTGGAGGTTCGAACCCCTATCCTGCCATCCATATTCCCATTTTGTAATGGATTCCCAAAATCACTCCAGGTGTGAGGTTTCTTTCGGTTGCTTTCCCTCAGTCCTTTGTCTCTCTAATGACGCTGACGATGTATAAAGCCATCATCAAGCAAGACTAATGGCTTCCGGAAGTCTGTAGACCTTCTTTCAGCTTGATCCAGGCAATGTTTCATCGCATTCTATTTTTTGTCCAGGCCCACATTTTATCTCTTCTTGATGTTCATTAGAAGCTTTCACTCTGAGCGTGGTAGTGTTTCTAACATCTTCACACTTGTGACCATAGGGAGAATTTACGACGATGTTTCCACCATTGCCGCTGAAGAATGTCTTAGGAATCGTCTATGGAGCACAGGATCAAATTTCCTAGTGTGATTTAGTTTATGTTACACAGGGCATGCCACTTTGTAGTACAATACGAAAGCAGAAATGTGGCGGTCACTGAGGTTGGCGACCCGGCTTGGTCCGGCACTTCATTTCTTCTTGCAGATACTCTCGTCTTGACAAAGCGGTTGCAGTGTTTGGTAGTAAGAATGTTATCTATAGTCACGCCGAGCTATTTTTGTTTTTTCGTTCTATTTTAAATCACGCTCAACGTTCATTCAGTGCATTTATTTCGCAGATAAAATGAGCAGATTTGAGTTTTTGTAAGGGTTAGGTTGAGATTAGATAAAAACATCGAGATTGTGTTGCAGTATTATATAGGACAACCGACAATTAAAGCTGCATCTAATATCTGAGGTGATAGGCGTATAGAGGAGATTGGAAAAATAGATTTAATGTCAAGAAATATATACCAGAAAGCTGGGTGCACAAATATACGTTGAATTCGTTAAATGCACAGCTAATAATAATTTGAAAAATAATTTCTCAGTAATGTTTATAACGAGACTCCCATCAATTTTGAGCTCCAATTTTTTACAGTGGTGGAGGCGTGGGTCCACTACTTATGGGCGCCGGGAGGGAGGTGCAAGGGGGTGCACTTGCACCCTCCTGCTTTGAAAGAAAACACACAGAAAAATATTAAGAAACAAAAATTTTATTATTAATTTCCTTTTTCGAATAATAACTTAAGGCGAGTAGGTTGTTGTCCACATTTGTTCAACACCTTGTCAATAAATTCAGCATCCTTAGTTAATAAATGTTATATATAATGTACATTAAAAAAAAACAGCTGCACCTACCTTAAAGTAATCATGCCGGCGCCCATGCCACCACTGCATTTCGGAAAGGAAAAACTGTTGAATAGGGTGTTTGGAAGCCAGTGGGTCAGCGCCAAAACACGCGAAATCGTTTGCATCGGCGGGAATTAGGAAACAAATGTTAATAAAAAATTGTTGGAACATCCATACTATTCAGGAGAGTTTGCTTTCGCTAACTGTGTCCTATTTCTAAGGTGAAAGAAATTTATTTCGAATCGAATGAAGTGACAGAATACTTAGATGGTAATATTGCAGACAAACCAGAATTGCACTCTAGGGATGAAATCCATTCATTGGATAAATGTTGCTATAATACTTTGAATAATAGGGGAATTACCTAGATAAATAATGTTTATTTATTTTAAAAAAATATTTCAATGCTAAGCCAGAACTTTCCATCTGGATTTCGAAGGCATTAGTGGTTGAAATGTCTAACTTTTGAATAAAAATTAGGATTGGTGATGTTACTTTTTTATATGAATTTATTTTTTACTTTGCAACAAGTGAAAACATTTTCTGCTTCTTGCGCCGTCTCCTTAGAGAAGTTTGGTGATCATCTTGGAATAGTTCTCCGTGTTGTCTGTGGCTCTTATTAAGCGGCAGTACCATACCTTTTGAACCACTGACAGAGGCTCTCCGATTAGCGAACTATTTCTGGCCCTAGTACGCTTTTTCCTGTGATTTGCTTCCTATGATAAACCACGTAAGTCTTTTCTTATCATTTCAATACAATATGATCAAATTTCGTTGCTATCCTGAGTTTTTCGATTGTTATGAGTTCTCTCTTTTTCGCAGCGTAGTGAAGTACTTGTTCGCTCATTACATGATTTGTTGGTCGTAATTTTTACATTAATGTGGAGCCACATTTCGAAATCCTCTACCCGATTAATGGCGGAGGCTTCAGAGTCTAGGCTACACCTCCCTGCAGTATTGCCGACCACACATTACGGTACATTTCGCAATTCTCTAGCGAGTGCCACTTGGAAGCTATTTCTAGATGTTGCCTTAGCTAGTTAATCGTCATTTCTTCTGCAGCCGCCCTAGTTTTGTTCGACTGACATCCAAGGATATAATAATTGGCCATTATTTTAATTTTATACACACATAAGTTGTTTACCTCGTTGGTTTTTGAAGACTGATGCCAATTTAATATTTTTTCCGATGTTATTTGTTTCTGGAAGAAACTAAAGATCTTCTGACTTGTACACGAAGATCATAGTGTCGCAAGCATAGTGAATGCTGTCTAACTGTATACTGTTTGTCTTGATAGGTATCCTGAGAAATGGCTTCAGAATAAAAGTTTCAGTGTATCGGAGACAGTTTATGTACCTGTCAACCTGTTAGTATGTTGGTTTCTTCAAGTGGTTGCGAACTATGATCAGTGCCAATTGATTCTACTAAGCATTCTTATACATTTTGATGTCTTTAATGTCCAGAATTAAACATTTCAATCAACTAAGGCAGCTTCAATGATTAATATATTGATAACTGAGAACACATTGCATTAAACATCAAGTCATTTCCGAAATAAGGTCTGGGTATAGTATAAGGCATCTCAATATTCCTTTTTGTTGTTAATTTTGATTATTTCTTTATTTTCACTTTATAATTACTTCTATCGAATATCTAAATTACTGAAAAACTAGTTACCGATTATTACCATTTGTTGGAAATTTGAGCCCTTTTTTAAGGAAAGAAATAAGTACCATATTGTTCTATTAACGTAATACATGTGGAAAATTAACTCAAGTTTCATATTTGTAATATGGTGTTCAGTGTTGCATTTAATAATCAATCAGTCTCTATGTAACCACATGAATTATACTTTAGATAAACGTTATTAGTTTTTCAGAAATTAAATTCTTGATTTTAAGTTTCATTAGAAAGAAAGAAAAAATCATACTAGAATTTATTTTATTTGTGTTTCTAATGTTTAATACCAGCTATATTTCAGTTTATCAGAATCTTAAGAGTATAATTTTTAATGTTGAGGCATTTACAACATTTTCTCTGTAATGTAGCTCTTTTCAGTATAAATTACACATTTGATCAGTCATTATGGGGTTTTTTATTTTATGAATATTAACCTGGCTTATTTTTGGAGCAGAGTGCAGTTACAAAAAATATATAAACACTTATAACAATAAAATTAAAATAATTTATGTGTACTAGTTAAAAAAAATGAAAATCAACCCAAAGAGTTATGTATTACAGTTTTCTCTAGTATAATAAGTTGTCATCATATAGTAACATAGAATTTTTCCCATTTCTAGGGGTTATTCTGACTGCAAAAATAATCAATTATGCTTACAAGCAAAAACATCCTTCGACTAAATTTCAAACCAACTGCATAGAGGAGGATCCATTTACTACCTACAGATGTATTAATAGTTTTAAAAGTGAACAAAGCTGTTTGAGAAGTAATTCAGATAAACTGTCAACTGTGTGCAAAATGCATGACTGTATGCAGTCCTGCAGTTTTAAAAGTAACCAACAAGTTTATACCCCATATTGTAATGAAGTTTGTAATAAATCATTTTCAACTTCTGGGGATCTTAAGAAACTCTATAGAACTCAGTTTGGTGATCGCCCATATTCTTATAAGATTTCTGGAAAATCTTTAAAATTTCTTTCTAATCTTAGACGGCACAAGAGGATCCATTCCAATGAATGCCTATATTTTTGTAATATGCGCGGAAAAACTTTTACAGAGTCGGAGACTGTTAAAAAGTATCACAGAATTAATTCAGATAAATGCCAATATTCTTGTGAAATTTGTGGAAAACCATTTACACATTCTGGGAATCTCATACGTCATCGACGGATTCATTTGGGTGAACGCCCATATTCTTGCAATATTTGTGAAAAATCGTTTTCACAGTCTGGAAGTCTTAAACTTCATCAGCAGATTCTACAGGTGAACGCCCATATTATTGCAATATTTGTGAGAAATCATTTATGTGGTCTGAGAGTCTTACAAGTCACCTGTGGAATCATTTGGGTGAACGCCCGTTTTCTTGTGACGTTTGTGGAAAATTATTTACAAGGTCTGCGACCCTTAAACGTCATCAGCGGATTCATTTAGGCGAACGCCCATTTTCTTGCGAAATTTGTGAGAAATCGTTTACAGGGTCAGGGAATCTTAAACGTCATCAGCGGATTCATTTGGGTGAACACCAATTTTCTTGCGATATTTGTGAGAAATCATTTACAGAGTCAGGGAATCTTAAACGTCATCAGCGGATTCATTTGGGTGAACACCCATTTTCTTGCGATATTTGTGAGAAATCATTTTCACAGTCTGGGGATCTTAAACGTCATCAGCGGATTCATTTGGGTGAACGCCCATATTCTTGCAATATTTGTGAGAAATCATTTACACAGTCTGGAAGTCTTAAATGTCATCAGCGGATTCATTTGGGTTAACGCCAATTTTTTTTTTTTTTTTGCTCTATTTGTGAGTAATCATTTACAGAGTGTTGGAATCTTCAATATCATTGGCAGATTCATTTGGGTGATAGCCCATTTTTTGTATTATTTGTGGGAAATACTTTACAGTATCTAGGAATCTTAAACGTCATCAGCGGATTCATTTTGGTAAATGCTTATTTCCTGGCGATATTTGCGAGAAATAATTTACTGTTTCTGGAAAAATTAGAAGTCACCAGTGGATTAATTTGGACGAATGACTACTTCGTTGTTATATTTGTGGGAAATCTTTTATTTAGTCTTGGAATCTTGAACGTCATCGGCGGATTCATTTGGGCGAACGTCCATTTTCTTGAAAGAAGAGTGGGATATCATATATAGAGCCTAGCCATCTTCATCAGCTGATTCATTTAGGTTAACTCCTATTTTCTTGCGATATTTTTGAGCCTGGGAGTTTTAAAAGTCATCAGTGGTATAATTTGGGTGAAAGCCCGTTTAGCTGTGACGTTTGTGGAAAAAAATATCCACAAGTCCTACGAGTCTTAGATTTCATCAGCGGACTCATTTGCGTGAACGCCCACTTTCTTGTGATGATTGTAATAAATCATCTACAGAGTCCAACAGCCTTTGAAGTTATCAGCATAATCATTTGATCAAACGTCCATTTTTTGTGATTTGTGTGGTAAATCATTTCAGAGTTTGCTCATCTTAAACACTGTCAGTGGATTCATTTAATTGAACACTAATTTTCTTGAGATTTTTGTAGACTGTCCTTTACATATTCTGCTGATGTTAAAAGTTATCAGTGGATTCGTTTGAGTGAACATTAGGTTTTCTGTGATTTTTATGGAAAACATTTATATGGTTAAATTATTTTAATGTCATGAGTGGATTAATTTGGATGAACGCCTATTTCTTGCTATGTTTGTGCAAATTCATTCATCTAATGTTCTTGAAAGACTTAAGCCAATTTATTAGGCTAAACGACCGGTATCGTGTAATATTTACAAAAAAAAAAAAAAAAAAAAAAAAAGTGTGAGCTGGTGATCTTGGAAAACATCAGTCAATTTATTCAAACAAACGTCCATTTCCTGGTTCGGTGCCTAGGAATTTTAATAAAGTATCAGTATTCATTTTGGATATTTCCATTTGACTTTAAAAAGTTTATGGAAAACCTCATATACCTGGGGAATCTAAAGAACTTGAGATTTTATTGAGGTAAATGTTGTTTATTGTTGAGTTTGTGAAAAATGATTAAGTGGTTCTGATTATTTGAAGTAGCATCATTTCATTCATACCAAAGAGCTTATGTTTTTCTATATAATGTATGGAAAACCTTTTATATGTTTTGGTTACATAAAACAAATTAGAAGATATTTAGATGAACTCAAGTAATTATGCTGCTTATTCATGTGTAAATGTGATAATTGTAGATGATTTTAAGCTAGTTAATGTATTCTATCCGAAATACAATTTTTTTTCTGAAAAGACTGCAAAATGTTTTATAATCAGGATGAACTAAAAGGGTCTTGAAAATTATTTTAAACTAATTTCTGATTCTAGTTTTATGACGAAAAATTTTAGGTCAAATGTCTTCTAAGGATATCAGATATATGCTTAATTTTTTAATATTTCATTTGGAATGGTCTTACCTTTTAACCTCTGTTTAAGTAGGTGTAATCAATCATTCAAGTAAAAGATGTTTAACATGCTAGTTTTGTTGATAGAATTATTTAGTACTGTTGCTTATTTTCTACTGATTTCTAGTACTATCTGTTGTCATAAGTAATATTTTGGATGTAAATCTGTCCAACTTTAATTTCAGAGATTTTTGTAAGAGTTGTAATTCTTTGGGTTCAGAGTAGTTATATTACTTTAAAGATTACTTCCCCAGTGTTTGATTTAGACAGTGGTTATTATCGATTCTTATAGCATTTGTGTAAATGTTGTGTGAGGTACATACGTAATGTTTGTAAGTTTTTAGTGTAGTCAAATAATTAATTTTTAGTTAAAATTTTACCAGGAATCAGTTCTGGGTTAGATTTAATAATAAGATGATGTCTGGCAGGATCTGTAACATTGATGTAATCAATGTCAGAGCTATCTTTATAGGTATCAAATATATCTGTCATATAAATTTTTATCGTGGATGGAAAAATAAAACACTATTTAATTTTATAACTGTACTTAAACCTCACTGTATTTGCCTTTATATATATATTTTTTAAAACTTACTATTGCTATAATTTCAAACATGTTACATTTTATTTAAGAAAATATTGAGATCAATTGCTAAATGAGCTTGTTAGTTTGTCTATTGTATTGTGTTTATTGTAGGTCTATAAGATAGTGTTAATTTTTCTAAATTGATTGATTGTTAAAGATTTTTTTTTTTTTTTTTTAGTTATAACTATGAGCTTTTGACATATTCTAAATAAATGATACCAATAAACTGTCAATAATTTGTTTTGGAAGTAGTTAGATAATAACCACCACACCGCAGTTATCTAACCTTATAGAATATCCTGTTGTTCATCTGATATTCTGATAGGTCATCCTGGTGTTTTTCAGTAAAAGAGATAGCTATACTTGTCTGAAGAAAATCTTGTTGATATGGTTTGTATTTTTCAGGAATAATTAATTTATTTTTAAGTGTACTGTTTGGTTTTAAGAGTATCCTGCATGACATTCAGAAATATATTATATTACACTGTGATAAATATTTATCCTTTATTGTCATTGTAAGTATAATCTCTACTTAAAACTGAATTGTTTACTGAGTTTTTCTTTATTATTTTACCTACATCTGCAGCAGAAGTTGCTTGTGCAAGTTAATCCTTGCTCTGAAAGGAATATAAACTTTTTATGTAGAGTTATCCCATTTTTAAGCATCCATACTGGTCTGTGTGAAATTGTAGCTTCAATAACAGAATTTATCTGTATACAAATTTAATTACTCTTTGATGGAGTTATATATTTGATGTAGTATTATTGAAAATTTGTTTGACCATTGCTAATTGGATATGTTAATTGAGATTAGAAGTTAACAGTGCATGTATTGATTACATCAACATTTCATAGTTTCACAAATATTCTACTAGTAATATATGGAATTTATCCTTTTCAAATAGTAGTAGTGTACTTTGTTTGGATACATAGTCTTGAGTAGTACTTATCCATATTCCCTCAAGTGTAAGATTTAGATAGAGAATTACAAAAAAATAATCACTGTTTTTAAAAATTTCAGGGAAATTCCTGGTAAGAATCAATACAAACTTTTTAAACTTATTTCCGTAATTTCTTCAGAGGAGTCATCTTGGACTTCTACATAACGATTTCAGTGGTTTTCCACTTTTTGGGAATACTTCTGATATCCTACTGCCTGTTGTTTTTTTTTAGAAATTACATCGATTGTGCTGAGATCTCATCAACAGATTTACTCCCTTCTTCCACCAGTGCAATGCAACATGAATCCTACTTCGTCACGACAGATGGATCATAGTTGCTTTCTGCATTCTTCATATTCTTTCTACTCTCCTGCAACTTAGACCAACTTATAAATCTTTAGTTTCTTACAGAATGACAAGTCATGCTGTTCATACTTATAATGTTGTTGCTTATTAATTCTTGAGAAGGCTTAAAAAAGGCAGAAATTTTGGGTTCATCCCTTTATAATCAAAAATAAAACGCAGTCCGCTTTCTTGCTAGCGTGATTATTGGATGAAGAAAATTTCAAAAAAAATTATAGGTTGTCAGAAAATATGTAAAAAGGACACAAATAGGAGATATATATCAGTGGAAGAAAAACAACCGATTAATTTGAGGAAATATGTATTTGTAATTATTAGAATCTACTAAAATATTTCAATTTTAAAATTCGACTATTAGTAAAAGTTTATTGGAAATGACGGAAGATGTTGATTACGAGAGGACAAAAACATAAAATGCAAAGAAGAGGCTATAATACACCGTTGTGGAACTCTGTACATAGTGATTCAGAATTCGAAGATAATCTAGTTGGGTTGGTAAACATGGGATGAAGATAAATGCAAAGAAGATAAATATTAGATACATATATAAATAACTAAACGTTTATTATGATTATAAGGTGTGAAAAGAATAGCATATTGAAGACTCGAAATGTAAATATCTTGGCATTACATATGATAACAAGCTTAACTGGGCAAATCACATTGGACAGGTAGTAGGAAAAGGTTTCAAAATTCTGCATTTGTTGGAGAGGGTGATGAGGGCATGTAAGAGAGAAAAAAAGGAATTGAGTTACAAAACTTTGGTCAGGCCATTGCTTGAATATTGTAGTGTAGTATGGGAACCACATTTTGAGTATCAAATACAGGAGTTGGAGAAGGTGAATAGGAGGGCTGCTAAATTTGTTTCTGGAAATTATCACAGAAGGCAATCATTAACAGATATGATAAAAGAGCTGGAATGGGACTCATTGGAAGCCAGAAGGAGGGTGAAGAGGGTCATGGGAGTATACAAGGCGTATATTGGTGATGAGGCATGGAAAGATATTGGTGTAAGAATTGAAAGAAATTCATGGAAGGGAAAAGATGACCATGACCACATGCTGGCACTCGATTTCAGGCACAAGGGTCTAGGAAAATTCTCTTTTTTTAGGTAAGGGTGTCGGGGATTGGAATAAGTTACCAAGATAAATGATGAATAATTTGCCAAAAACATTGAAAAATTTTATAGTTAAAATTTGTAAAGGGTACATGTAGGTGGATGCAGAAAAGGTGAAAGATGGGTGTTTAGGGAAATTGCCACTGGAGCATGTGCTCCATTGCAATTTAAATTGATAAAAGTCAAAAATTATTATTTACTAGTACCCATTACGAAACATTTTACTGAAGAATTTATTTTGCAAAAATATTCGAGTAAAAAGAAAAATAATTAACCAGTTTTTTGGCTCAGGAATGTGTTTATGCCTGTCAGATGAGGGAGCCTGGAATTAGTGGAAATTCTGAAGTAATTCATTTCTAAGACGTCCAACAATAGTTAGTACAGACATCAGTTGCAATGGTGGCATAGGCTCTGCTGGAATAGCTCCTGAAAAGCTTCTGTTAAAGTGCCACTCATCTGTAATTAAATGAGGAAATTACATATTTTTACTGATTGCTATAACTTGCAAAATAATGTCATCAGTGATCAACATCATGAGAGTTGTATGCGTGCTGCCAAACGTCATTATCAAGAGAGAAGGAAATCTGTATGCAATAAGTAATTACAACAAAGGTCAGGATGATTATGGTCCTCTAAATTCAAGTAAAGTAGATAACATCGCTCCCGTTGATGTCCCAACAAAAACACATAATAGCTGCGAAACTATTTATCCCAATAGTTCGTAAAACCAAAAGTAGAAATACCTTGGCAATCAAGACATTTTCTGGATAATATTGAATAAAAAAATGGTATTAGCTAGGTACTAAGTGAGAGATTTTTTGTTTCTAATCAAATCAACTTTAGTAGATTGATACAGTAGAAATAAAAAATTGTTAAATTTTTGTATTTCAATAGACTGCTTTTATCCTGACCAAAGAAAAAAATAATAATTTGCAGTGCTCGTAACCGAAAATATTTAGAGATATTAACATTATCTATTGTAGCTGGTCATGGTGTAAACTGTGTCATATTTCACACAATCTATATATCTATAAATGAGAAAATGAAAAAGTTTGGACGTGTGTTTGGATGTACATCTGGAATCAATCACGCCTTAATAACTCAACATATTCAAATTAAATTTGGCATGAAGTCAGTTAATTGTGTGCAAAGTGACATAGGATAGATTTTATCCCACAAAGACGCATTGTTCTTTAGAAATTGCCATTAATATCAATTGCAAACAACAACTTCGTAGACAGCCATGCCAAGTTACTCCTTGCTTTTTATGTAAATCGCAAACACTACTTTTCAGAAATAAAAGCAAAAACCTTCTTACATATGCAAGTTTGCGTTTAGTTTAAAAGCCATAAAACTGACGCACTTGACAAATAATAGTTTGGAAGCAGGTAATATAAATCTCTACTTAACCTTAAATTTATAAAAAAGGTAGGTACTGTAGTTAAGTTCGCAAAGAGATGTTTTCATTTGCTTACATGAAATCTCAAATATTACACCACAATTTCGTTCGTGATATATGCGTCATAATAAATAGGCCTATGAAAAATCAAAGCTTGAAAATAAAACAACGTAAAATGCTATGAGTATATCAGCATGAAAGTCGGTTCACTAAAAGTGCAAAATGGACGTACCCCAAAAGTCGTATTTATAAAAATGTAAAGCATTCAATTCTATCTCGGTTTAATTTATTTCCTGATTATTTTTTGATACTATACAGTCTCTGTATTGCAAATTATTTTTGCCGAAATTTAAAACTTAACTAACCCTTTTTATTTTTTGTTCAGAATTTTTGTGCAAATAGTAGAGACTATGATTCACGAAACAGTGCTTTTTGCTTACTGTTCAATATTCTGCAAATTTCTATCGAATGCTACAATTAAAACGAATGTATTCAATGGGCTAACGTAGAAGCTTATTGTTTCATGGAGCAACACTGGAAGTCATTTACAACACAATACACCTCATTTGCATGGAGCATATGAAAGCTGCTTACTTATTACAAATAATAACTAAATCCCTTCTGCCTTATGCAGTAACAAAAATCATTCTGGTCCAGGCATCATTTCAACCAAACAACTATATCAGTTAATATTGCCGCTTCAAAGTCAAACTCAACCAACATTTTAAAAGCAATTATACACCTTACTAAATCACGAGCAGTAACAGTCACTTTATCGAGATGTTAAATTGACCAGCAATATTAACGAAAGTTGTCTTAAAGTTGTAGAGAATTATGGAATTTCCGTTGTACACTGTAAGTTACAAGCATTTCAATATAAATTTTTTAATTACGTTACTAGAATAACTGTCATAATGCTGATGTCATAATTCATGTGGATGAATGTAGTTTGAGATGAATTCAGTATTTAATTTACTGCGTTTTCACGAGCACCACATTGCCAACGTCATTATTCGGGTACATTTAGTAACGCGATCTGAATTAATGAGTCAAGTTTATTTCGCCATTAATAACGTCACTAATATGCAATAGGCCCCATAGTGAATGTATTAATGCGCAACTGATAGAAGCTATGATTTTCTAGCGGTAATATTAGCTGAGTTTGTGACTTGGTTGAAATGTAGCCTGGGCCACGCTCTCTGAAGGAAACGGAACTCAAACAAAAGTTTTAATTATTAGGTGCAGTGAACATTTTATTACATATCCGACAAATAATAACCAGCAAAAGGGGAGATTGATCATTCGTTGTTCTTAGTACTGTAAGGATGTGTGATGAGCACAATTTCTACGCCACTTATTGAAATCAACTTCCATACGAGTGGCTTTGCCATTGACATGACGAGTATTAGCCACGTTACAAGTGGTTTCGTTGACTGGAAGACAAAAGTAGAAATTAACTCACATTTCAAACTAAAATCGGGCGTGACTCTTATGACAAAGGTTTCCTTGTTGGGTCATCCTGTGATGGAAACGTATCGTGGTCACTGTTTGTTGAGGCTGGATGTGTTTTGTGCGTGCACAGTGTCTTTTGTGAGTGTACAGAGACTTTCGAGTTGTGGAAAAACGATGAAGTATAGAGAGGGTATAAGCCAAATGAGGACCACTCCTGCAAAATACACAAGGGGACCAGCAAACTTTAATTCTCCTTCAGCTGACCGAACCTCCATTATCTGTGTCGTATGATCCCGTCAATATGCTCTATGGGGAGGTTAAACTGAGAAATTTGGTACACAATTTGGTGACTGGAAATCGTGCTCCGACATCTCTGCTACCCTCACGGTGAATGATAGCGAACATTTCTTCCACCAGCAGAACTCTCATCAGGCAATCGCGGCAGACGCGGTCATTGTGTCACAACAACATGAGCCATCAGTCTGCCGTATTGGTTTTAAATCGGCACAGTTCCTTAATTTCATTTCAATTGACGTTCTTTATTTCTTTTTTTTAATTAATCATATCCTGTCGTTCTTTTTCAGCAGAGGAAAAATTAGTAAAGATACTTCAAGCTCTGGAGGACAGACCACTTACGAGAAAGAGACTTTTAAATTACATAATTAAACAGTTGGGGAATTCTTTCGTTACACCAACAGATGAGTATGTTATGATGGTTAATCAATCACATTATGGGTATGTAGGATAGGAGACGGAAGGATTGAAAAATGTAGATGCTAGTTTTGTCTCTGGAAATTAGTACAGAACGCAAAAATTAAACGATTTGACAAAAGAACTTGATTGCGAGTCACTGGAAGACATGAAGAGAATGAAGAGAGTGCCGGGGGAGTTTACATTGGCGGTGTGTACTTGGTGAAGGTTTACGAAAAGTACGTGGCAGGGCATAGTGAAATATAATGCTAAAATATGACTAAATTTCAGGTATAAGAAATACGAAGTTTTAAATTGTGTATACGGAATAAAGGGGTTAGAATAAGTTATAATGTGAGCTTAAGAACAACATGCCTCCGAACAGCTAAAAAAAAAAAAAAAAAAAAAAAAATTAAAGTCAAAATACTCACAAAGCACGAGTGACATGTATGGAAATTACCACCGAATATAACTTGCATCCCACGTTATGGTAACAGATCAATGCAGAGTCACATTTCATCAAAACGGTCTACTTAATAGTGTAGACATTCCTTTTTTAGCTTTCATCATTTGATATTATATGTCATTGCACGTAGTGAACAAAATCAATTTTAGTAGTGAGTAAAAACAAGGTAAATTGTTTTGGCAGTTAAAACCTAGATCAAGTTGTGCCGAGTGACCATTCAGAATCAGCAGGAAACAGTTGAGGAGAGACAGCGCTAGTGACGAGACAGGACAGGGGGGTTTTCAAAGGCTCGGAACTATTTATGATTAGCAGTAAATACTGGAGGCTGTGAAGGGAATGCGAAGCTCTACGTGCGGCATGTGGCAGGATCTATACGAAGCCCGTGGCCTTAGGGGGTGGCGAGCAGGGCAATCGCCCAGGGCCTCGCGCAACAACCAAACTAAAAATAGTTTATATTTAAAGTTTTTTATTTTTTCTTAGGTATTAGTTACAACAGAAAAAAATGGTTAATTCATAGTAAAGTATATATTAATAGTAATAAGTACCCAAATAAAATTTCTCATTTTTATTTATTCATTCATACAAAAGTATGATTACAAGTATACAAATAATTAATTTATCAGTATATATGTTTTTATTCTAGTGTAAAACATGATTCAAAAATTTATCACTATTTGAATTTCGCGCATCAGAAAACTGGCTTGAATGCTCGGTTTTGTTACTTTCATCGTATTTACGATTTACGCTAGGAGAATTTCCGTGTTTCATTTCATCAGTCAAATCTTGTCACTTTACGCTTGTTTTGCTAGCAGCTGTTAGTTCAATCCATACTTGATCGATACTGGTCCCCACCATCACCACACCGACGGTTGGACGAGTAGCGGCTCGCCTCTCCCGTGCGGTTACGCTTACACTTGGCCGTAGCTTGTCCCTATAAAGCTGCGCATACACTATGCTAACGAACGACAGCCAAAGCCTTGGGTCGAACAATGGTCGCCAATGCTTTGGCGTTCGGTCTCTCCTCTTCATCAAACCAAGGGCGTCGCGCTAAGGGATTGGGCTATGTGGAATCGCAGTTGGCTCTGAAAACTCATCGATGTTATGTTGACATTATAACGTAATAAGTGGTATTTTAATTACAGTTTAGCCGGCTGATATTATGAGTGAAGAAGGGGATTTGTCTGTTGTTGCATTTGTAGCATTTACTTTACTGTAAGAACCTAATCAAAAAAAAAAAAAAGACGCTGGGGAATAACCATACTTTACAAAATTAGGAACGGGTGTGGTTGTACAAAATTAATGTCTTATCTTGAAGCTGAACTGGAATGCGGGATCTTTCAGAACTTCTTCCGAATTAAAGACGCAGATTTCAATTTTTATTGAATTGTGTAGGGCCCAAAACTTTTCCAGCAAAAAAGATTAATGGTCACTCTGAGATATTTAGCTGCTGGGAATGTGTATACCAGATGTCAACAAAAATTCCATTTTGTTTTTCACATCTCGTACATTATATTTTAAAAGCTCACTTATTTAATCCAAGCGTCTAATATCTTCAATTTTATATATATATATATATATATACAGTTCGTAAGGACCCATCTGAACATTTCGGTTCGCTATAAAAAAATCGACCAGTTTTATTGTGGTCTCATTATTCCACTCCAAATTCCAGTGTTTTTTGAACAAAATAATAAGAAATTCGCAAACAGACACCCGCTTGACAAGGAAATTAACAAAATAACGAATCAACATTGGTTTGGCGTCTACACCAGGAGGTTGACCCAAGGCTAAACCCTTTGTGTTACCACCAGTAGCCTGAACCTCAACCAAGGCCAACCGCTTTGTTGGCTCCGATTTGCCTCCCATACACACCAAGCAAATCTCTCCCAACGAAGCGGTTCGTTGTGATTTACTTAGTGCGTACGCATCTTCACAGACATGTTCCTACAGCAGTCTTCAGTCTTCCTTAACGTTTTCACTTTGTTGTTTCACGGAATCAATGTTTAGAAATTACAGTAAAAGTTAGTTCTGTAAGCGTACTTTATAATCCACGAAAGTAATAAAGTACGTTAAAATACATTCTTTACCTGATTCACGTTATTATCTCACTGTTATTCAAAAGCATTCTTCACAAACCATCACTGAATGTCTTTCTCACACTATACCTGTATTGAAAGATTCTCGCGTTTCTGAACGCAATCACAATTAAATGTCAAGCGTCAATCGCTTCGCACTTGACGTATTGTGGTTTCTTTCGATTGATTTGATATTTTTTATTAATAAAGAATTAAATCATTGTATATTTTAATTTAAATACAGACCGCAAAGATGCTGCAAAAAATTTCATGTAATCTCAAATCCCTAGTCACAGAGTTTCTTACTGATTGCATATTGCACCTCTCACATAACCACCTTCTAGGAAAAGGAGACCTACGGTTTAACGTGGAATTGCAACTACTGAGTGTCCTAGCATTTTCCACTGACAAATCAATGTTTTGCCAGAGATAAAATTTGATTTTAAGGCATGTAAAAGTTATAACTGGGACCAGTATTTTAACCAGGGATCCTCCTTACCCCAATCGCATGCCGTAGCCATCTAAAACATTATGGTGCGATCTGTATGTCTCACAAAACGAGTCTTCAGAAAAGCGGCAAACATTATTTTTAAATCCATTGTATATCTTTCATAGCATTTATATGCCTTAGTTTATCATCATTAATAATTTGTCTTTTTGTTTAGTTAGCTTCTATAAATCTTCTAATATAATCTTTTAAAATTCAAAATTTATTTATCTATAACTTTTGCATTTCTCGCCAATTATAAGAAGTACCTACATTCAGTTCACTTACTTTGCACAAAGGACAAGGGCCTCGCAAAAATCTGTAGCCCTGAGCCTCACATAGCCCTTGGTTGAGAAATCCGACTGTGTTTCTTCAGCGGAATGTGTATTATCGTTTATTTATTATATTATATAGTAGCTACATTTTATTTATTTATTTATCGTGTTTAATACGCTGAGTTTCCCTTCCATAATTATCCAGCATTCGTATGACTTCCTCGTAAGGTCTGACTGTTGGATGGAAATAACGCCGCTGTGAATACGTATTAAGCCACCAGAAGTTGCGGTACCAGGAGCGGAAGAGATTCTGCAGGTCTTCGGAATCCATTCAACATTTTGAATGTGACGCAGTAATAGAACCAACGAGTATACAACCTCTAGATTCTGCGGCAAAAATTGTTATTTAATATCTGTGATACTGTTGTGGATAAATCAGAAAATCATTCCATTGCTTAACTGTGCAGTTTAGAGCTCGAAAGATTCTGATATTCCTGTATTATTTAAATCACTTTCTAAAGAAAAAAATTATAAAAACTTTAATTTTATTCAGGGTAATGAATAAAGGTAAACGTATCATTACATTAAAAATGTTCTTGACGCAGTATACAGAATACATATCATTAACAATTTTATGACAATTTCTGTCACAGTAGTCGCCTAATATCTTTTCCATAAAAGTTGCACTGTTTCATGTATTGCATGTTTTATTATTAGAGATGGACCAGGTTATTGTTATATGAATGGAAAGAAAAAAAAATGTAACTTTTTTGTATGGTGACGCATTCTTATGAATTCATTCGTATTTATGTGGTTTACTAAAACGACAGTACATCGATTACGCTACGACTGCTGTTAAAAAGCATGCGGAGGTAATATTGTTACCGGAGAAATGTAACAATAAACGAGATAAAGGACAAGTCTTTCTTTTACTTTATAATTCTGGCTTTATGGCTTACCGACATCGAGGTAATTAGAGGTGGGAAAGGACTTAGGCCAACGAACGGGAAGGAATTCCGTCATGGCATTTAAAATCAACCATCCTGGCATTCGCCTGGAGCGATTTCAGGAAAACCACGGAAGTCAGAAATTTGTATGGCCGGACAGGGGATTTGAACTGGCGTCCTCCCGTAATGCGAGATTAGAGATTTACTGCTCATCCAGCACGCTCGGTAATGACAAGTCATGAAAAATACGGCACTCGTTGCCTAAAGGGGACAGTCCATTAATTACGTGTGGTGTTTTCCCAGAATTTCGGATCCCACCCACTTCCACGGTGAGACTTAATGTGATCTGGATCGTATCCCCCCCCCCCCAAGACGATTTGATTTTGAGGAGACACCCCCCCCCCCCTGCTGACCAACATCACAGTTTTTTGAGAGGGCGGATATACCTCTCCCTCCTCCCCCCAAATTGTCAGTATCTGCGTCGTTTGAAGTCCTTTGTTAGCTCTACTGCACTTCTAGAATTTAAAAAAAATGACGTCAGGTTAACGTGGGCTCTCCCTCCCCATTGTTGAGATTTCGCCGGACTACCCATCCCTGTTTCATCTAACGTAATTAATGGACGCCCCTTAGTATAAAAATTATTCTACTTTAATTTTCCGTCAATCTATGAAATTATCATGTCTGCTAAAAGCATTAGCCAGTTATTGAGATGGTCCAGCGTTTATATTTTTCATGTTTTCGGGTAAAAGTGATGATATACTGGAAGTTAATAAGGGATAGGAATGTGTCTCACACTATAAATTTGATTACAGGGCGCGGAAATCTAGTTGCATCCAGCAAACTAAGAGGGATTGAGGCTTCGCTTTGCTGTCAGTTTCTACGCGTTCATCATCCAAAAATAAGATGGAGCAAGAGACGAGGGTTTGGTCCAGGATCCATTATTAATTCCAAAGATAATATAGTACGGTGCGGCTGTGCATTTTAGAGGCATTTATTAGCTGCAGACATAGACTGTTATAAACTATATATTATTTAATAATTCGTTTAAACACCCGTCAGAGATGACGAATATAGGCATGAATACCGCCAGGATACATCTGTTGCCATGGAACAGCATAAAACCATCTGAACTCTGGAATGTTAGTGTGGGAGCACAAGGGTCGGTAGTGATGGAGGAAGGGGTAAGAATACTAGACTAAAGGCGAATAGGAGAGCTAAGTTATTGAGTTCAGAAAGGAATTTTTTATTGTTCCTGAAAAGATTTAAGGAAAGTATAATACTAAAAACCAATAACGATTAACCAATCTCTTAAATTTTTTTACCTGCTGTTATGATCAATAAAAATAAGTCAATTATCATATTCTTACTGGTATATATCGTTTTCTCTCGAAACTTCTCTGATTAGATTCGTGGAGTGTTGCGTGGTATCTAGTACAAACGGACCGCGCGCCAGGACGCTCTTCAGTTGTTCCATAGCGCGGCGCATTCTTGTCTCTGGCTCACCACACAGCTCGTCTTGCTACGTAATATATCCGAACAGCTCTTCCTTATTACCAATACACTTACTTCACTGTTTACTATGATTTTCATTCTATAATTTTTCACACTAATCTGTCACAGGTTTAGTTTTGTGATTCGTTTCATAACAACAAAAAATTGTCTCGTTAATTGTGATGAGCTTAAGTACACTTCTGTTGGGAATCAAGGGAAACAAATTTTTGTTATTTAATTATTTTACTATTGACATCAGCGCCTCATTTAAAAAAGTGAATGATGTAGTTTTGGGAAAATGTATTGAAAAGAAGAGATTAACGTAACCCCAAGCTGTTACTCGAATTTAGGCTTAAGGGAACGGGAAAAATTTATTTTGTGGGTCCCAATAATGGAATAGAATAAATTACCTGGGGAGTTGTGAACAATTTAAGAAAATAACTAAATTAGTTTATGACTAAAACTCTAAATCCGAAAACAGACGAGGTGGCTTTCCGCCGTGCAGCGGTCGAAGCGCGGCTGCCGCTACTGTTCAGGCGACCGCCGCGCCGCCTCGACCGACACGTGGACCGCCGATTTGGCGCGTAGAGCTCAATACTTTGTGAAACATTCGATACTGGAGAGGAAAGTGAAATGCCTCTATGATTACTGTTCCCAACACTGAGTTGAGATTTTCCCGGCGTATCGATGCAACAAAATCTTCTCGGGTGTCCCGCCGGATGGTGGTGTAAAAATACGACGTTTCGACAGCTGACTCTGCTGTCTTCATCAGGTATCTTGTAGTTGTTCTCAGCTGACTGTCTCTGTTTGAGTCAGCTGTCGAAACGTCGTGTTTTTACACCAACATCCGGCTGGAAACCCGTGAAGATTTTGTTACTGTTCCGAAGTTGGAACAGGAGATTAAAAACACTGCCGATATCAGTTTCATTCATTTTTTCCTGGTAAAATGAAATGTAATGAACACAAGTAAAAAAAAATGTTCCTCATTCCATGGAACCAATCAGACGCTCAAACTGTATTTTATGGTTCAAAAGTACAGATTAAGATAAAAGTTAAGATAAAGTTGCAGTGAGTTATCAATAGAAAAATGTTAAATTTCGAAGTCTAAAAAGTGCATTATTAAAAGAATATGCAATTGGGGAATAATTATAAACACAGTAAAAAATAAATAGTTAAATTTAAATGATCATTATTTATTTAATGTATTTATATATTATGTGTTGAACACTGGAGTGTAGTGATACAGAGAGGGACAAAATATTTCTATTTCTGATTAAATTTCTTCAGTCGGCCGTGTCGCCACGCCGCCTCCATACCGAAAACAGACGAAGCGACGACGTGCGCGGTGGCGGGCAGAAAAAGCTTTGTTTATTTTAAACCTTAAATGGAAAAATTAGCAGCGCGGAGAAATTCTACTGAAAGAATTTAAGATAAAATCAAACAAGAAATGGAAAACCCTAATCAGCTGGATCAGATTTTCGTCGATGTGGTGCTTCGGTGCGCCTAGCTCAGTTCTGTGTGGAACATCAAATATTGCTGACGAAAATTTGATGCTTCTGTGATTATCGAAAGTGGATCCAGAAAAGAAAATAATGTGAGGTATTGGATTCATCCAATTGAATCAGAACGAAGTAAAAAAGTTTTCTAAACTGAAAGACGATTGAATTTTTAAAAAATTTTATAACTCTTTAGATCTTTTTCCACAATAAAATAATAAAAAGCTAATTACAAAAAATATGATTACCAATTTTGACAATACTAATGCGGTAATAAACAATGGAACATAACACTAATGCTAGTTCTTGGATTCTGTAGATATATAACTATTAGAATATTCTGAGGTATCATACTTCTTACTGGTACCTCTTTGAAGTATTAATCTTCTATTTTTATGAATCATCATTTACTGATAAGAATACACTGTGGGTGGGTGGGCAAACTGGGTCACTCGTCCCTGACAGCAACTTGAGGGGGCGGAAAAATCCTGTTTGAAGGACGGCAATTCATGTCGCGACGAAGGGCAACAATGGTTGTGGCAAAATAATGTTCACAATTTTTGTCCCATGTCGGAAAATTTCTAGATCCTACACTATGATTAAATTATACGCTATCAATTCCGTGTAAATACCAACAATAAGTTGTATCACGCGCGGCGGAAACAGCGTTGCATTTCCGATAGTGTAGCGTATGGCTCACCGTGACGTGTCGAGGTGTTTCCCACAATTCTTGCTCACTTCTATTAGACACAGAGATATGGCACTTCTGTTGTCGTCAGAATGTCATACGCTGGGTGGACGTATTTCAAGAGGTAACCTGGAGAAGTGTCCATAAAATGTACTCAGAAGTACAGACCACGTCCACGATTTTTTCATATTACCGATAGTGCCCCTTATTAGATCATTAGGTCGTCTTTGTACTCATTTCCATCTTTGACTCATTACTTCATCATTATCTCTCTTTCCTGAATTTTTACTTGGTCTATGAGACATTTCAGGATGTCAGTCATTCTAAAACATAGAAGGCTTCAGGGTGGGAGAAACTCTGTTTGAGATTCATTTTATTGTTGTGGAGGAGTCACTTTCCGTTGTAAGTGTTCTTGATTAGTTGGCATGTTTGTTCTAATTTAATAATTCGATTTGATAATGCTGCTCCTCCAGGGGGACTTGGTTCCAACCAGTCTCCTAGGTCTATCAACTTTTCGGCTTTCTTGGTTCTATCCTTTTGCAGATGTAGTACACGAGGAAATTCACTGATGTTGGTGATGTATTGAGATTTTTAAGTGAAAATTGCTGCCCTGCCTTTGAAGCTTGTTGTATCATTGATATTTCTAGACAATTAACTGGAAGTGCCAAGCTGACGTCGAATACCAGGTGATCTATATTGAGTACGTTGCGCTTGCGCCCCTATTTTTATTTTTTAAGTAATCACTTTTTCAGTTCTGATAAATAAAATGTATACCCGAACTGAGATTCTAAAAGAAAAGAACAGTACCAATCACTGGCTGCTTACAGCTCTTCATTTAACTCAAAAACTTTTCCAGCAATAAATATTTTTATATTTGGAAATAAGTGGAAGCCAGAGGAGCAATTTGGGGGGTGGGGTCAATAAACCACGTACCTCCATTTTGGTCCCTGTGAACTTCCCTCCACCTACGTAGCCCGACGTGACTTTTGCCTCTATCCCACCAACACCCTCAAGTAGAACGTAGCTTTTTTCCATTTTTATTCCAGAAGACATTTTGTACTGTCTTCTCTTGTCAGAATATCGTAAATTACATACAGAGATATTTAAATGATGGAAATGCTGATGTGTGTTCTGTACCTCACTCTAAATGTGAAAAATACTATGAATGGAAAGATAAATGGCCTGGCTCGGAAACCCCCCTCCCACATAGCGCTGCGTAGCATTCTACCCAACCCCTCCCTCCCTAGACCGAAACACGTAGTTTATGGACGCCCCCCATATCTTGAAGGTAGGGTGGACGTTAAGACAATTAATATTTCAATCCCACAGTGCATCCGCTATCAAAATACATTTATTTACAGGCGAATTTTTCGGGTAGTTGGTTTACAGGACATGCTTATTATTTACCAGTTATTGGTTTTAAAAATCTAGAGCATTCGTGAGATGTAGGGTTAGCACACTTGTGACTGTCAGTTGTTTCTGGCACTGTTTTATTCGTTTTTAATAAAATTCAAACCAACAGGTTCCTTCACGGCGAATTAAAAACTGTTTTACTACCGACGATGTTACTATATAGGTCAATAAATGGTTCAATCTGACCAGCTGTTTCAAATAGAAAAATAGGTTACAACGGATTAAGGGACTGTCATTCGAGCATTATGACTTTCGCTTGCGGCGATAGATAAAATGAACCCACTTTCCCTGTGACTTTGTATTGTGGGAAAATTACTTTTAAATGTAGGAAAGGACAACATGATTCATAAAAACAAAATCAATATCAAATTATTTGACTTTATAAACGTCTGTCTAAAATTTTGGTTAAATGCTTGAATGTAGCATCCTCACTACGAAAATAGTATGTCACTGAGTTTGCCTGTTAAACTACACATTTTTGAGCAATAGAATATGTCAGGGGTGGCCAAACTTGTTGATAGTACGAGCCATTTTTCAAAATTTGAAATTATTCGTGAGCCGCAATTAAATACATATTTAAAAGGTATTAAAATTTTTTACAGAAATTATTTATTGAAAACATATGAATAAAAGTGAAAAATATGTGTATTGAATTTAAATGTTAAAAATTAAACACTTTTATTTTACTTCTCTTGATAGTTCTTTAAAATTTGGCAAATAATTGGTGACAGCACTTCTGAGTAACTCTTTGAGATGCTGGTTAGTTAATACAGATCGGTGTTTGGATTTCACGAATTTTAAAGTGGAATAAAGTGATTCACATAAGTACGTTGTTCCGAATATTGAAATAATTCGACAAGCAGCCATTTTTAATTCATGGTACTTCGATTATGGTAAAAATTTCCAAAATTCAGTAATCGGCGTCGACTTATATTTTAATTGTAGAGCTTGATCTTCTTGCATCTCTATTAATTCTAATTCTCCAGATGCTTTTTGGGTCATAATTATATTGTAAATGGAAAACTCACCTTGAATTATGTTAATTTCAACTGGATTTAGGAAAAAATCAAGAGACGATTTAAAATGTTTCAAGTTTTGAAAACTATTTTGGAATTTCGTCAATATTCCTTCTAGGTTTTTTTATATACTCGTTGAGTTTTTCTTGTTTAGTATTGGAACAAATTATTTTAATTCGAGGAAAATGACAAAATGTTTTATTTTTAATGTCCTTTTGAAAAAGTTGTGATTTAGTTTGAAATCTAAATATACACTGTGAGAGATCAGATATTATTCTATCTTTCCCCTGCAATTGTAAATTCAGTGTTTGCAAATGTTCCATGACATCAGTCAAAAACTTTAAGCCTTGCAACCACTCGTCATCGTCTAATTTTGAATAGGTTATTTCCTTTTCTTTTAGAAATGCAGTTATCCGAACAAAAAATCTACAAATCGATGTAGATACGTTGTAGCTAGAAAAACATCTAACAATGCAAAAGAAATTAATGTTATTTGGAAGTTCTTCGTCCTTTAATTCTTCAAGGAAATTTTTGAATTGTCGATGATTTTTTTCATTGGTGCAAATGTAATTTACAATGCGTAACACTGTTTTCATAACAGCAGGATATTTTGTAACGAGATGTTCTCGGTGAATTATGCAGTGAATCGGTATGAATTGTGGAATTTGAGAATCATCTCTTAAAAGCCCAGCATTGCCGGAGCTCCATCAGTTGCAATGCTTACGAAGTTTATTAAGAGGCACTTCAAAAGTTTTTATTATGGAATCTAATGAATTTTTAATATCGACATCGCGGGTTGACTCTTGAAGTGCAACTAAATCTAATAATTCTTCTTTAACAACAAAGTCAGGTGAAGCAAACCGTATGAGAACTGCCAATTGCGGAAGATCTGTGATATCTGTCGATTCGTCAAACGCTAAGTTGAATACAATACAGTTCTTAAAATCATTTTTTAAATTATATTCAAGAGGTGAATTAATTGCAGTTAAGCGTCGTTCGGTTGTGTGTCTCGAGATGGGAATTTGCGAAACAACTGTGTGCAATTGCTGCATTATTTGGATCTAAAACTTTAAGTACATCTTCCAACTTTTTTTTAATAAACTCTCCATACGAGCGTTTTGCACGAGAAATATTCCATGCAATAAAAAAACTGGCTTTAGCCACATTATTAGCTTCATTGCTAAAGGTCATCAAAATTGAATGTTGTTTATTTAATTTTGATTTTAAAGAAGCATGTTTGTCTGATTTTAATTTGGAATTTGGTGGATACTGCTTAGAAAACTGAGGATGATTGGTTTCATAATGTCGACGTAAATTGCTAGCTTTATTATTTTTGACTGTAGAATTATAAATAAAGCATAATGCTTTTCTGTTATTGTCAATAAAAAAGAAATTCTCCTCCCACTCATTATTAAATCTTCTAGTTTCTTGCTCATATTTTATTATTTTATTTTCGTTCTCTGTCGTCATATTTTTAAAAGAACTGGAAATAAATAAATTTAGAAAATACAAGTTTTGTGTTATTAAAACAATAATACGTGTTACATACTACGAAACAAATTATAGTTAACTTACCAAAAATTCCAGATTACAAATTATACCGGTAGTAAGAGTGATACAAATTGTTTCTTCCAGAGCACAGTGTCAACTGTCCGTTGCAATGAAAGTTTACAAATTCAAGATCGGTCTGGAGTAGGTCGATCACAGCACTGTTTATGTTCGTTCGCACAGTTTTCGATGAGTCATATCATTCTTAACTTGGACGGAAATGAAATTTGTTACAACATTGCACTTAGTCTTTCATATTTGTTATCAGTAATTTAAAAGACATTTTGAAACACTTACGGAACGATAATAATTTAAAAAAATATAATAACACAAAACTGAAAAGGTAACTCAGGTTCCTTTTATCGAGAGCCACAAATAATCCTTCAAAGAGCCGCATGTGGCTCGCGAGCCACAGGTTGGCCACCCCTGGAATATGTGTTCACTTTAAATTGAAGTAACTGAAATATATTGTATATCAATTGAGCTTTACATATCCTAAATTTAGTTAAATTGCGATGGAGCGTATTTCCCCCGTACCAATTTCCGTATTCATCAATATTTCTCCTTTCTTATACCCGTCTACACTTTATTAACATACAGCCTGCATCATAGTAATTATATGTCACTCAGTTTTTTTCAGGTTCTCCAATATAAATTTTTTCCAGCTAATTAGACACATTACAGGACTGACGTGATATTCACAGACTAAGACACTTAAAGACCCATTCCCTCGGCCGGAATCGAACCGGCGACCTTCTGTACGCGGGGCTAGCTACCGAGGCCGGCTTTATTAATTTTAACTCTATATTCATTCAGCGATTTGGGTAAATTATTCAGTATGTGTTGGTAATTTATTCCAATCCCTGAATCCGTTTGACAACGTCGAATAATAAGATTGTTTCACATGAACTTAAATTTTTTATTTGTGAATAATGTTGTCAGAAAAAAGTTAAAATTAGTATAAAGGGAATTTAGGAAATTAAACGCTCGCGATTATATCTGCTTACTAACTAATTTGCTTCAGCTCCTCAATAAAACGCATATAATTATTTTCATCCCGTATCCCCCGCCTGAATTTTGTCCAATTTTACGATTTAATCGTATTGTATGTGTATTAATACTATATTCGTTTTATCATCACAATATAAAATTAATCTCAGGTTTCAGTTCATTTTGCGATACATCTGGAACTGCATGCACGCTTATGAAATAATCATATCAGTAGGCAAAGGAAATTAAAACCTCCATGGTTGCTACATCTTTCTTTTCCAATACCCACGAATTAGATACATTAATAAAGTTTAAACAAACAATAAAATTTGAACTACCTAAATGTGGCTCAAGTAATGGCATTAGTGAAATCAAATTATATTGTTTTTAAAAACTTAAATACCTTATGCCTTCTGCTGTAACGGCGAATGGTAGCTGTAATTCTGATTCATGATAAATTTTAATCAAATCTAACTAAAACTCCGCTAATATCACTGCTCGAAAATCAAAATTTTATATTACATACCCTATGGACAGAATACAAAAACCTACAT
Source organism: Vandiemenella viatica (assembly GCA_031002005.1). Lineage (NCBI taxonomy): Eukaryota > Metazoa > Arthropoda > Insecta > Orthoptera > Morabidae > Vandiemenella > Vandiemenella viatica. Next base: position 1,633,342 of record JARYHS010006964.1, read on the forward strand.
CGAACAAATACAACTAAACAAAAAGCTGCTAATAATATTGATTTTAATGAAACACGTACATTTCATTGCGTTCCCGGTGTTTATTTCTTGGCACATGCTTAAATAAAAAGAATTGTTATTGAATAACACTGAAGTTGTATTTACATCTTTGGCTGTGATTAGTTCTCCAGAGAAGGCCGGAAGCGTGAAGTCATCCTTGTGGACACGATGACAAAAGTATCCCATTAATAGTATCAATAGATAAAAAGAACAAGAGCTTTGTTTGTGCTCACTGTTGCCACTAAACCTCCCTACCACTCACTACACCATGGAGGAAGGAATATATGGAGACGACGCAAGGGACCTTCGCCACATACTGGAGTGAAACCGGGTGTAGACAAGTGGGGATGGGAGGCCGCCATATTGCTTGACCAGAGAAACACGGAAATTTGCACAAAAACCTCAAGGGAATAATAAGACAACCATGGCACCGCAATTTGGTGATGGATTATTATGTAACTCGACGAGACACATCAAAAATGAATAATAATTTTTGTTGATATCGTGCTTAGTTCTCGAGATATACTGTCTCAAAAGAGTGGAGTTTCTTGTTGAAATTCAGAAGAAACGTGTCCCAAAAGTCAAATTTGGTGATAGATTCTTATGTAACACGACGATACAAATCGAAAATAAAAAATAAAATTTTTCGATATCTCGCTTAGTTCGTGAGATATACTGTCTCAAAAGTGAGGTTGTTAGGTTATGAGGGGATTCAACGATAACCATGGCGCCGCAATTTGATGACGAATTCTTATGTAACTCGATGAGGGAAACTGAAAGTAAAGAATAAAATTTTTTGATATCTCGCTTAGTTCTCGAGATATTGTACCTTAAAATTGACGTGGTTAGGTTGAAATGCGGCCTGGACCAGAAAAAAACTATCGCCATATCCATATTTGATGATGAATTCGGACCTAACCTAATGAGCAGGTAATTCTTTTTAACTTGAATAACAAACTGTTTATTTCTACAGTCCTCAAATTTAAGTTGATGTTCAAATAGGTTATATTTTCACATTCTATTTCAGTTATTGACAAGGAAGATTTCAAAATCTAGAAATATACTTGTAGACATATTTACAAACAGAAACAAGTCATATCTGGAATTTAAGTCAATGTTTAGAGCTTTAAAAAAAATTAATACTTCACAAAACCTCATAGTTTCTGAGCTTACTTAGAAGATATTGTACTGGTAGTGGCCTATATAATTTTGCTAGAAAAATCAGTACATTCAAAAATCAGAAGCTAAAAACTAATAATAAATAAATTGTTTGTTCTCTTCTGGTATACACCGCATTTCAACCTGCCAATATTTCCATCAATATTGCCGCTACAAAACCAAACTATGTAGACACATCTAAACACAAGAAATGCATCGCGAACTACATTTCCGTCAACAAATTTTATTTCATCACGTTTAGTAGTTCGCACAGCACAAATTATCAAGATTAATTTCATCGTGTAATTTCAGTGTAAACTTAAACGTGAGTAATGCATGCAGAATACCATATTCACTGTGTCGCGATGTAAACATGACCCGTTTAAATTAAATTTCCAACATTTGTCTACAATAAGGCTAGCTTTTCAGGTGCAAAATAGTAACAAATGCTAATTGTCTACACTACACCAACAAAAATTTGAGAATAATATGATCCTATTGAGAGCAATGAATAAATTTATAGCGAATGGCACTAATGGTGCGGTTGCCTGTCAGATACTTCAAGAACGATAATTACAATGTGACTTACTTATGAAACGCTATTCCAGGTTTTTTCCTATCTCGTCAGTTTGTGCAAACATATGCATCACAACTTGGTATTATAGTAAACTTTAGAATATTAGAAAATGAAATATTCTCAGCAGCTGACACAGCGCAAACAGCCCAATGTTTTGGTACTCCTACGATGTCCGCCGCGCAGGCACAGTTTTTTCACGAGGTTTCACGGATTTCGCGTTATCTCGTCTCCATATATTCCTTCCTCCATGCACTACACAGCCCACTAAAACATCAAACACTGCATCGGGGATATTCTGTATAATTCACACTGTTGCCAACTGATTAAGACTCGATCGATCGTGTGAGTATCCAACAAAAATATCGCTACAACAACAACAAAAAAAAAAACTTTCTTTCGTAACTGATCTTTCGACTTAGCTTTCGACATCTACACATCACATATTAAACGCTTTAGTTTTCTCAATTTCATGCTATACTTCCACCAAGCGGAGTACTCCACACACACTGTCGTTAGCTCCACCTAGGCTGTTCTTCCTTAATATTTATTACTAAAGGCATAGATGAAAAATAAAATCATTATTCCCCTTCTACCGATTGGTATTCAACGTGGTACCTACTTTTCAACTACACGAATTTTGAATTTAAAATCCCTTCAGTGTTTAGGCTACATTCTTCATCTCCTCCCCTCATAGTTTATTTTAATCCCTCACAAATGAAAAACACAAGAGCGATATTCGACAATGTAAAAAGCCGTCAAGTGCTCAAAGAATCCAGCCGCTGAACTGCTTTGATATTCTAAATTACTCTCACCTTTATTTAATATTAAACAGCTAATAGTAAGGTGGAATGACTAAATGCTATGTCTGGTGAACAGGAAATTATTAGTATGAGCTCACATATTTAAACTTTCAAACTTCCCTACTCTACGTCTTACTTTTACAACCTCTTCAGTAAAGTATTTCATTTTGGCGATCATTAACAAACAAATATTCCACACCTACCTAAACTGTGTCGAGTGCTTATTATGTTGTTCAAGTCAACACACGCATTGGTAAGAGCAAGGAGAACGGTTAAATGAAGCTGAACATAAGAGAAGGAATTTGATTGCTAGCCGGAGTTCGAATTAAGCGACACCAAGCAAAAGGGAACTCTCGCCCAGGTAGGCTCTCTCTCTCCGCTACGCAGTCAGATCTGAATTCCATGTACCGGCATAACCAACTGTCAAATAATATTTGTAGCTTCCGTCGCAGAGAGTATGACAGCTGTCAATTTCAAATATTTCTGACACTGTGTTATTCCTTCTCGTCAAAGTGTAAAGTAACAGGTTCCTTGACTGTAAATTGCAAGCTGGATTGCTATGATCGATGTTACTATAGGTCAAAACACGATTCATATTGGACTGATGATAGATAAAGAAAGCTATATGACAACATACCGGTACTAAAAGAAATAGTTACTGCTGTGCCATCGCAGCGTCTTCCAAGCGACACACCAGTGTATGGAGGAATATCATACAGCTTCTTGGTAGGAGACTCATGTATCACCTTAGTTAATCATTAAATTTTTTTCTAAATATAAAATCATTAACTTATTTCACATTCCAAACATCAAGCTCGGTATAATCCCAGAAAACGGCAGATCTGCTGAGAGTATCTAGGTCCACCCTCGACATCATAATTTTGGAGACATTTTTTTAAGCTATACTGATCTCTTAAGGGCGGCATGACTAAAAAGCCTACCCTTACCTGACTCAAGCCTCCACCCAAACGAAATCCACTCAAGTCCCCACAAAAAAAAAAAATCCGCTCCAGCCCCCTCATACCAAAATTCGCTCAAACCCCTCCCAAACCAAAATCCTGGATCCCCTACTATTTGAATTAGTTGTGATTAATCAGACAAAAAGAGGGCTTTACTTTCCATACTCAACGTGTAAGAACGTGGAATGGTAAAATTGTTTACTTTAAGCAATGGCGTACAATAGTATTGGCAAATAACGTTGCCACAAACTCGGTGAAAAATAGTATAGAAGAAATGTATAGAAACAGAGCTCAGATGATTATTTCTAAAGGAAAAAAAAACCGAACGAAACATGTTTTTAATTCAAACTGTAGGATTGAAAAAATTCACACAGCTATAGGCTATTGTGACGAAAATGTTAAAATCTAATGGGAACAACAAAATAACAGAATTAAAAAACAGAGCCAACATAATGGAAAAACAAAATAATATAATGTACGATGGATATGTAGGTAGTTATTAGCTAGATTATATAATGCTTAAACAGGGACTCAGAAACGAAGTATTAAATTGTAATGCATACCAAGACTGATAACGACTCTGATAACAATCTATTTGTTATGAATCTCAGAAGAAATAAGTAACAACGAAGGGAAATTTGAATGATACTGAACCAGTTGGAAGTCACCTCACTTGACAGAGAAATCTTGATATCGCATACATGAGTCTCAGGTATTGAAAGGAAATCAACAGAAGAAGGATGGAATGAATGGAAGAGTTAGATAAACAAAGCATATAAATAAAAGTAAGCATTAGGAAATAAACAATTATTGAGGATCGCTGGAGATGGAAAAAAAAACTGCTCCATATGAAGCAGTAATAGCTCAGTTTTAAAAATCGATTAAATGTAAGATAAAAGAAAACATAGTAAAAAAAAGGCTACAAGTAAATTGAGAAGAAGTACAAAACGAAAAGGTCGTAGTCAATGCAAACGCAACCTATAAGATAATTAAACAAAAGTTTTTAGAAAAGAAGAATAAATATTAAAGATGATAATGTAAAACCTTTAAACTTCTGATGATACATTCAACTGATGGTACAGTCTATAGAGAATCTGTTTTAGGTCGATGATTCAAATGACAGTGTACTGAAGTGTGAAGGTAATATCCACTAGCTATAAGCTGTCACTCGAAGCCTGAAACTACAATTCTCTTAGTGTGACCTATCGCTTCATCTTTCAAACTGTTAATGGCAAATTATTTGAGTAAGGTTAGAAAATAAACTATAGTATCCATACCAGATGTACAAAACAGAATTACAACTGAATAGAAATAAGGATATATACAAATGGTATAGCTTCAATTTTTATGTACAGTTGGTTAGGTATTAAAATTGGAAAAAAATAGTATATTTCAGATATTTGAAATTACAAACGCAAGAAAGGGGTCAATTGGAAACTATATTCTGAAACGTTCTTGAAATTTTTTTTTTCAATATTTGAGAATAGTTTGGATTTTCTTAAAGAACAAAAAGTTGTTCTGCCACTACTGCTTTCAGAAAATATTTGTTCTCATAATATTTTTCTGCATTGCCTGTCATATCACGTTTCAAAAAGAATTCCAAACATCAAAACTACCTTGAGATAACATGGAAATGAAAACTTGATGGAAAAGCTAACAACAGAGCCTTATAGTTGACTGATGAGGAGAGAAGTTACAGAAATTTCATGCCTAGATAGCCTTAGACTGTTTTAACACTCTGAATATAAATATTTCAAAACAAATCAATTATTCAAATAAGATATGTGGATTATTAATACAACGAATTTTTGATAAAAGAAAATTTTCTGTAGCATTATATTTCATTTTCCTTCCAAAAGGATACTAGTCACCTGATATAGTTCCATTAGACACATATTTATTCTCACTTCATACTCTTAATATCACACAAACCTCTCAGGATATCAAATAAACAGTGGGATATCCTTTAAGGCAACACCACTAGAGTGTGGTGCAAAACAGCACATTGCAATGATAATTTATTTACTATCTGCTCACAGGTAATACATATTGCAAATGTGACAAAACTATATCGGTAATTAAAAGTTATCAGTTAAAACAATATTTGTTGTAAACAAGCTGTACACAAGATGTAACTATTTATGTGTGTTTTTGTAATCTTATAATTATTAACCCTCTACAGGCCAGGTGCGGTCTCTGTGACCGATGCACTTTTCTATCGGTTCATTCCAGTTCACAATGTAGCTCGACGCCTTCGGCCCTCCCCCTACCTTCCTAATTCTGTCTATTATTGCTACCAGTCCAATTGTTGCAGCTGTGCGCATGCTCATTGTTCAGTTATTTCGTTTCTGCTCAGTTTTCGGTCACCGTGACCGCACCTGGCTTGTTGTGTCGCTCGGTTTTCAGTCAGCGTGACCGCACCTGGCCTGTTGTGTGCTTAGTTGTCATTTTACCCAAACAGAAATGAATGTGAATAATTGTGAACAGATCAGAAAGTGGCTTGAAGAAGACTGGATTCCTGAAGATGGGAGTGATCCTGATAAGGCCTGGAGTGACACAGAAGTAGCTGATATTCCAGAGAATCATGTACTTCAAGAATCTCATGATTCAGAATCTGAACAACAGGCAGATTCAGATTCAACTTCAGATGAAGAAGAGCCTACAACAAACTTCCAGGGGAGGACAGATAAAATCAGTCGAAGAGGTAAAACTTATTGTAGTAAAAATAATTTTCTTGGGCATGGCTGTTCGCGTACGACTCGTAGTAGAAGACGGTTGCACAACATAGTCTCCGAAACACCCGGTATTCATCGTGAATATAGAGACCAAATAAATAGTGAATCGAGTGCAGAAGATATTTGGAATTTTTTATTTGATGAAAACATTCTGAACAAAATCATCGCATCTACAAATCAGCATTTACAAAAATATAAATGCCAGTATGAAGACAAAAGTAATTGTTACGATGTAGATGTTGTAGAGTTGAGAGCATTGTTTGGTATGCTATATTACTCCGCAATTTTCATAGAAAATCATGAAGACTTCACGAACTGGTACGGCTCCAATGGGACTGGTAGAGACATATACAGGTCAATTATTTCTAAAAATAGACTGAAAACCTTGCTGCTAACCTTACGCTTCGACGACCACATAACAAGAGACGAAAGGCGCAAAACAGACCCTGCAGCTCCCATAACGGAGGTTTTTGATGCTTTTATAACAAATTCAAGGAGTATTTACTGTATCGGCACATCAGCGTGTGTTGACGAAATGTTAGAAGCATTTCGTGGCCGTTGCAAATTCAAAATGTTTATGCCAAAGAAACCAGCCAAGTATGGTGTAAAAATTTTGTGCCTCACAGATGCTGAAACAGGATACTAACATAATGCCTATATATACGTTGGAAAAGACTCAGACGGAAAGTATTTGCCAGAAGAATGTAAAATATTCAAGAATCCAAGTCAGGCCGTTTTGAAACTTGCTGAACATATCAAAGGGAGTAACAGAAACATAACAGCCGACAATTGGTTCACGTAAATAGAATTAGTACAGGAACATCAAAGAAAAGGTCTAACATACGTGGGAACAATAAAGAAAAACCAAAAAGAAATACCAGCAGCATTCAAAGCGTCACCAACACGTCCAGTTGGCTCTTCCTTGTTTGGTTTCCGTTATGATCTAACGTTGGTGTCATATGTACCGAAAAAATCTAAAGCAGTGATTCTCATTTCGAGTATACACCATGATTGTACTGTAGATAGTACAACAAAGAAACCGGATATAATTATGTACTATAATGCCAACAAGTTTGGTGTGGACTTATTGGATCAGCGTTGCGCCAGTTATAACACGGCAAGAAGAACTCGACGATGGCCAATGGCGATTTTCTATCGACTGCTTGACATTGGTGGCTCAAACGCCTTCGTCATTTACAATACAGTTCATGAGCAAAAAATACGGAGGTTTGATTTCCTAAAACAACTTGCTGGACAGCTTGCACGATCAAATATGATGCGTCGTGCATACAATCACCACATACCACGAGAACTACGTGAGGTTATTCGCAGAATCCTCAAAGTTCCAGAAGAGAAACCCCAAGCTGAAGAAAAATTGGAAAAAAGGAAAACATGTTATACATGTGAACTTAAAAAAAAGAGAAAAACTTTTCATGCTTGTTTTATGTGTCGGAAACCTATATGTACAGAATGTAGCCAAACAATGTGTAAACAGTGCCGAATTAATTTGGACTAGTCAACACCTTTTTTATTTCATGAATTTATTATGTATAAAGGCACTTCAATTAGGAAATTGTTAAAAAAATGTTCAAAACAAGTTTGTTGATTTATTCAATAACATCTTCATTGCAGATGTATACTGAAACCGATTTGCGAATAATTCTTTCTCTTTGTTTTTGGTTTATAAAATAAAAAAGTATTCTCAAATTGTCTTTTAATGTAGCAATAAATTAGCGCGGTCACCATGACCGCACATGGCCTATTAAGTTATAAATAATGACCCGGCCTGTAGATGGTTAAACTTGGAAATCAAAATGTATTTACATGGGATATTTTCATAACAAATTTATATAGAATATTTAACCTTTTAAAGCTGTCTTTGAAGCCAAAGAATTGTTATAAACTGGGAAATACAATTTATGTTTACTATGATAATTCATTCAATTGCTTCCTTAAATAAAGTACAAAATAATTGAAAATAAACCACCATTGCACTGATATTACTAAAAATTAAAATGTGAATCCTATATAATTCTGCTCAAATAAACGATTTGTACACATTGTTGGAAAGTTAATAGAATTTAATTCTCTGCTTGGAATAAATGAACAGGCAAAGAAGGAACAAAACATTTACCAGAAAGAAATCTGATAGCCACACCACTAAATCCAGTGATTATATTGGCATTCGCTCAAATATATTATACAAAATATAATTCAAAATAATTATTTGAACATAAATTAAAATAAATTATATACCACAAAATGCATACCACTTCAATACTTTTATTATGAAAATTGACTAAAAGCTAACACTTTTACTTCATTTCTTATATTAATTTGTATAAAGGATTGTAGAAGAGCAAAAATACTGGGACATATGTAAAATCGAAATGTCATTTCAAGTAAATTATTTGTTTATTTTAATTGACAAAAAATTCACAATAATTAAACAGGTATACCTAATAGAAAGTATAAAATGGTAATTCAGCAAGATTAGCGAAGGAAACTAAATTGTATCTTTATGAATTTATCGTTAATTAAAAAACAAAACAGTTACTAATAAATAGGCAATGAAACGATTTGGAAAAAATGATAATTTTCAAGACTCCAAGACAGTAAAAAATCCGCAAAACTACACTAGAAAATAGTCATTCACCTGACTAAATCACATGATCCATTAAGTTAAGAATAAAAGAAGCACTATGAAAAAAAAGACTAAATAAAATTTGTTCACAAATATCGCACAAAATGGCATTCATCCAATAAAATGGTGCCTATTCAGATTATTTACCAAACTAAAATATTTCGAGAAATTCATTATCATCATCATCATTAGATATTTCCAAGATATTTTAATTCACCATCAAATTAAATAATAAAAATACCTTTTACTATAGTAAATATTGTCATATTATATAACTCAAATAATATTTTTTAGAAAAAGATTTGTAATAATAAATAGAACATCTGTCCAAATGACTGTACTTCAAAAATTTAGACTATAAATAAATTACAAAAAAGAATCGGCAAATTGGGTTTTTGGCCAGATGGATCATGAGATATATTTTAACAGCTAAAAATGCTTCTGAGATAATAAAAAACCTTCGCAAAATTCGTTATTTACCGGAATAAGTGATCAGATTCATTTTAGATAAAACATTTTAAAAAATCCTTAGATATATACTCTAATGCCTATTAAAGATTTCCGACCTTACCAAAAACTATACAAAAAAAAACAGATCCCAAGAAAAAAAAAGATATTTTCCTCACACTTCACAATAAATTAAGAGTACATACAAATGAATCTTTTAATGAACCTTAAGAATCATAGAGAAAGTAAAAAAAAATTAAAAAACTTCATAAAAAACTGCTTTTATTTAGTATGAATCCTCTTATGCTTCTTAAGATCTCCAGAATACTTATACGATTTCCCACAAACCACACAAGAAAAAGGACGATCACTGGAATGAACCCTCTGATGAAGTGTCAGATCTCTAGAAATTGAGAAATATTTACCACAAATTTCACACGAAAACGGCCGTTCAGCCAAATGAGTCATCTGATGAACCTTAAGATTCCCAAACAGTGTGAAAGATTTCTTACAAATTTCACATGAAAATGGGCGTTCGCCCAAATGAATTCTTCGATGACGTTTGAGATCTGCAGAGCTGGTAAAAGATTTTAGACAAACTTCACAAGAAAATTTACGACTACTGGAATGAATTTTCTGATGTACTTTGAGAGCCCAAGAAAAGGAAAAACATTTTCCACAGATTTCACAAGAAAATGGACGTTCATCAGAATGACTCCTCTGATGTCGTTTAAGATATATAGAGCGAGTAAAGGACTTTAAACAAACTTCACACGAGTATAGCCGTTCACCAAAATGAATTTTTCGATGTTCTTTCAGATGCCCAGACTTTGTAAAGGATTGTACACAAATTTCACATGAAAATGGGCGTTCACCTAGATGAATCCTCCGATGTATTTTCAGATCACCCGACTGCTTAAATGCTTTTCCACAAACTTCACAAGGAAACGGACGTTCATCAGAATGAATTCTTTGGTGGGTTTTGAGATTCCCAGCCAATGAGAAACATTTTCCACAAACTCCACAAGAAAATGGTCGTTCGCCTGAATGAATCCGCTGATGTCGTTTAAGATCCACAGAGCGAGTAAATGATTTTCCACAAACTTCACATGAACATGGGCGTTCATCAGAATGACTTCTTTGATGATTTTCAAGAACTCTGGAAAGTGAAAAATGTTTTTCACAATATTTATTAGAGCATGGCCGCTAACCTACATAGATCCCATTAGAGTAAAAAAGTGTAAACGAGTTTTTGACTTTTACTCTAGGTACCAGTTCATTTAATATATTTCGCTCATTATATTTTTCATAATTTAACCCTTAACTGTTTATTTTATTAATAACTAGATACCTTTTTATGCCGGAATTCACTGACAAGCCAGTTATAGGAAATAGCTGCTTATGGATGTGGCACTGACAGTCACTAAATTCACTATAAATAAAAAATAACTGGTGTAGTACTAGGTAACAGTTTCAAATCCATGGAAATGTTGATACTCAACTCATAGAAACAATAATACAGATAATATACACATTATCACATAGACCTTTTTTAATCAAATCTAAGTTTTACAAGAATTAATAAGTTGTATATGCATTTCTGACAGATGCTATAAGCTGAACCTGAAAAGCCCTCCTGTGAAAAATCAAACGAAATATCATAACAAAATATTTGGTAAACTATCAGAATTAACAGGCAAAAACTAGCGATTATATTACAAGAAAAAACCATTAAGTAAATTTACGAATAATATAAATACAAACAATAAGAAATTAAGAAAATGTTTTCTTGAAAGAGTGGAGGCTTTTCTAGTGCACCAGCTGTGTAAAACGTTCACATAGCGTTATTTAGAGAAGACCCCCAAAAATTTATATGAAATATTTTTTGTTGACTATGGACATTTCCAGCAGTAAACTAACGACTTATCTTTTCAACAAATAGATAAGAATTATCTATAAAATAATTTAAGATGTCTAGTTAGTAAGATCCAATATGCATTTTATGTTAACAACAATAAATATAACAGAAACATAATTTTAAATATTATGTTAGGTATATATGTCACATTTAGATAATTGTAAACCTATTTTTTAAAAAGGGTTCCATACCCGGTTTAACTATAATAAGCAGTATTGATATTATTAGCAAATGATCACTTGAAATAACTAAAAAAATTCACATAATATATAAATAAATTCATCCATGAATGGAGTATTAAAAGAGCTGTATGAATATGAAATCAATGTAACAAACTTACAACGCCAAACACAATTTCTACCCTGGGAACTACAAATTTTACATACAAATTAAATTGAAAACAAGGAACGATATAGGGATTAATATTTCATTACTACAGATAAAGGCAAGATGACTGGGGTGAATATAAAGACAAGATCATATATTAAAATGTTTTAACAAAATTCTTAGTTATACAGAAGTGAAAGGTATTTCAAAACGAATGATGTGTGAACATCCACACCTGACACAAGGCTGAGCCAGAGATGCATGGAAGGTGATAGGAAAATGCCTGAAGATAGTTGTGGTAAAGTATTTCATCTTAAATACTACTCAAAGTAAAATAAAAAGAATACATTTTCCAAAAGCTATAAATTTTGGATGTTTAAAATAATAATAAATACACAATTATTATATATATACCAAACAAAAGTGACAGGTTTATAGGTAGGGATTCCTAATGTTTAAGATGTGTTGTTTGACCAGTCCCCAGTTAAATAGTTTTAGAGATGTAGTAGAGTTATAAAAAACTCTAACTGAAAACAAGTGTAGAGATTGTTAAGAATCGCCTGAGCCAGCATGGACTCCTCTGGATATTTTAGGCTGGCAATATAAACTGTTTGCTAGTGGCCATTTATTCTGATGGATACGTGTTTAGGAATGGGGTCTTTGTAAGGAGCTTTGCAGTAAAGGCAGCTATGTAGGAATATTAAATGTGTAATAGTGCAACTGGCGTATCCAACAACAAGAAAAGTTTCCTATGACAGGATTGTAATAAGTAGTGGTGACTGAATGCATGCTGCAAGTTTTTCAGTGTAGTCTGTTGTACAGAGTAGAGCATTGTTGAAGCCTGAGTCAGGTGAATACTTGTGGATCAAATATTCTTCAGATTGGGAGATCACTTAATAGCCCTTTCATTGCCACCACAAAAATTAGTATGCAATAACTAGAAGGTAACATTCACCAGTGATACTAACATTTTTCACCTTTACTAATGACAGTTTCCTGTAACAAGCAACAACTGCCAGATTTAAAGGTAAATACTTACCCTGCAAATTGAGGGTGAAAACACAAACTTTGCTTTAATTTCTCTCATACATTTCAACCAACATTCACAACATATTTCATCATACAGTGAAAGGTAGCCTGAATTCCAATAATACAGATTTAGAAAAGGTATCTCCAAAACATAACAAGCAACAGAGTTCCCTATCTTCTCGCACCACTAAGCTGTCATCTCAAATAATGCATAACTGGTATGTCTTTCTTCAGCCACAATAGCCCTCTTGATGTAAACTTTGATAATTATGAGGTTATTTTGTGTATCAATATTTGTATATAATTATCATATAGAATTGCACAGTATGCTAAATCAGAATGCTGGGTACTTCTAGGAATTTATCATCTGTATAGGAATTAAAGTAACCAAAATATATCCTCTAGCATGCAATAACAAAGGACATGGTCTTAAGATCAGAATATCTATCAGTAACTTGGTGACTATAGTGTCCTGTAGTACAAAGGGTCTTTTAAACTGCTCAGTACAGTAGTTCCTAAAGTTTGTGACAGTTATTGTATCTTAAAATAAATCGTGTGTGAGTAGACTTTGGGAATTGTTTAATAAAGCTTTGATTAAATCATATTGTTCAGGGTTAGCGGTAAACTAGTGTCATCTACTGTTATAAGGAGTACAGCAAGTGTTATCAGGGTACTCTGGTAGTTTAAGAAGCTGCTCCATTCAGTAATATCTATTCTAAGTAATATTGTGTTTTAATCCCTTATAGAGTATTGTTCTTGCTACTTTAAATTAGTTTGGCAGGTACTTGAAGGTCATGGGAAAAATAACGCATGGAAAATGTGGCATCTGTCGCAGGAATAAAAAAGAATGGAGTGCTGTTTAGTGGATGTAAGAAAGAGTTTCATTGGTCATATAGCGGAGAGGAAACATGGGAGACAAATTGGGCTCTCCTATGGGTTTGTCCACTTTGCATTAGGGGGAAAAAATATCGGGGACACAGGCGAAACTATCAGGGAGACTGGTGAAATGATCAGGGAGTTGTGGGAAAGAGTAAGGGTCCTTGAGGCTCAGCCTGTGGAAACTTGGCCCGTATAGGCATAGCTTATGGAGGCCCAGCCTGTGGGGGCCCAGGCCTTGGAAGCTCGGCTTATAATGGCCGAAAGCAGAGATGGTGGGTGAAGTGAGAAGGCAGAGAAGGGTAGTTAAGAACTGATAACACGTTATAGGGGAAATAGCGTCAACAGGATGTAGAAGTGAGATGCTCCAGAAATTGTGGGGAAAAATAGGTTTGACCTGTTACCAGAATCATGTAGAGAGGAGTGTTATGTAGGTAAGCTACAGCAGGCATTTAGGGATAGAGCCATGCTACGAAAGAATAGAGAAAAAGGTTTCTGCTCCTAGATAGTAGCCGTGGGAGAGGCTTAGGCCATCTTTTGCATGAACAGCTGGGTATAGGCTATCAGGTCACAATTTTTCAAACCTAGTGCAAATTTAGGTCAGGAAATAAAGGATATACATTCAATCTGTAGGGGTTTCACCATAGAAGTGATAGTGGGACACATTATTGGTACAGTGTACTGAATGATCTCAAGAAAGTGTTGAAGGTGTTACAGCATATCAGGGTCGATTCGAAGGCCGTCAAGACCAGCCATAGTTGAATCATGCTGTGATGTGGGTAAACGTGGAAACAGAGGTGCTACCTGGGGATGGCATTAGTTCTCTTATGGGGATAGTGACCGTGGAGAACATTGGTCGATAGTGCTTCTCTACGCATTGCCTACACCTAAACAGGAGGGGCACGGATGACAATTATAGAAAAACACGAACTTTTTAACTAAAAATATATTTCAGGGATAGTTTCAGCAAATAGAAGAATGGTACAAGTACAATGGAGATCATGTGGGTGAATATAAAAACAAAATCCTTAGTCATACAGAAGGTGAAAGGTATTTCAAGAGGAATGATGTGTCAATATTCAGACCTGCCACAAGGCTGAGCCAGAGATAATGAGGGGTGGTATTGCCAAGGAAGGTGATAGGTCATTTACTGAAGATAGTTGTAGTAAAGTATTTCATCTTAATAACTACTCAAAGTAAAATAAAAAGAATACATTTTCCAAAAGCTATAAATTTTGGATGTTTAAAATAATAATAAATACACAATTATTATATATATACCAAACAAAAGTGACAGGTTTATAGGTAGGGATTCCTAATGTTTAAGATGTGTTGTTTGCCCAGTCCCCTGCTATAGATATGTAGTAGAGTTAGGAAAAACTCTGACAGAAAACAAGTGTATGGATTGTTAAGATTCGCCTGAGCCAGCATGGACTGCCCCTGGATATTTTAGGCTGGCAATATAAATTGTTTGTTAGTGGCCATTTATTCTGACGGGTACTTGTTTAAGAGTGAGATCTTTGTAAGGAGCTTTGCAGTAAGGCAGCTATGTAGGAATATTAGATGAGTAATAGTGCAACTGGCATATCCAACAACAGGAAAAGTTTCCTATGACAGGATTATAATATGTAGGGGTGACTGAATGCATGCTGCAAGTTTTTCAGTGTTGTCTGTTGTACAGAGTAGAGCATTGTTGAAGCCTGAGTCAGGTGAATACTTGTGGATCAAATTATTCTTAAGATTGGGATATCACTTAATAGCACTTTCATTATCACCACAAGAATTAGTATGCAATAACTAGAAGGTAACATTCAACAGTAATACTAACATTTTTCACCCTTACTATTGACAGTTTCCTGTAACAAGCATCAACTACCAGATCTAAAGGTAAATACTTACCCTGCAAATTGAGGGTGAAAACACAAACTTTGCTATAATTTCTCTCATACATTTCAACCCACCTTCAGAACATATTTCATCATAGAGTGAAAGGTAGCCTGAATTTCAATAATACAGATTTAGAAAAGGTATCTCCAAAACATAAAAAGCTATAGAGTTCCCTATCTTCTCGCACCACTAAGCTGTCATCTCAAATAATGCATAACTGGTATATCTTTCTTGAGATATAATAGCCATCTTGTAAACCTTGATAAATTATGAGGTTTTTTTGTATAAATATTTGTATATAATTATCATATAGATTTGCACAGTATGCTAAATCAGAATGCTGGGTACTTCTACGAACTTATTTTCTGTATATGAACCATAGTAACCAACATATATCCTATAGCATGCACTTACAAATGACGTGGTTTTAAGATCAGAATATCTATCAGTAACTTGGTGACTATAGTGTCCTGTAGAACAAAAGGGTCTTTTAAACTGCTCAGTACAGTAGTTCCTAAAGTTTGTGACAGTTATTGTATCTTAAAATAAATCGTGTGTGAGTAGACTTTGGGAATTGTTTAATAAAGCTTTGATTAAATCATATATTGTAGAGATTAGAGGTACTGTTCAGGGTTGGCGGTAAACTAGTGTCATCACTGTTATAAGGAGTATCAGGGTACTCTGGTAGTTTAAGAAGCTGCTCCATTCAGTAATATCTATTCTAAGTAATATTGTGTTTTAATCCCTTATAGAGTATTGTTCTTGCTACTTTAAATTAGTTTGGCAGGTACTTGAAGGTCATGGGAAAAATAACGCATGGAAAATGTGGCATCTGTCGCAGGAATAAAAAAGAATGGAGTGCTGTTTAGTGGATGTAAGAAAGAGTTTCATTGGTCATATAGCGGAGAGCAAACATGGGAGACAAATTGGGCTCTCCTATGGGTTTGTCCACTTTGCATTAGGGGGAAAAAATATCGGGGACACAGGCGAAACTATCAGGGAGACTGGTGAAATGATCAGGGAGTTGTGGGAAAGAGTAAGGGTCCTTGAGGCTCAGCCTGTGGAAACTTGGCCCGTATAGGCATAGCTTATGGAGGCCCAGCCTGTGGGGGCCCAGGCCTTGGAAGCTCGGCTTATAATGGCCGAAAGCAGAGATGGTGGGTGAAGTGAGAAGGCAGAGAAGGGTAGTTAAGAACTGATAACACGTTATAGGGGAAATAGCGTCAACAGGATGTAGAAGTGAGATGCTCCAGAAATTGTGGGGAAAAATAGGTTTGACCTGTTACCAGAATCATGTAGAGAGGAGTGTTATGTAGGTAAGCTACAGCAGGCATTTAGGGATAGAGCCATGCTACGAAAGAATAGGGAAAATGGGTTCTGCTTCTAGGTAGTAGCCATGGGAGAGGTGTAGGCCATCTTTCGCATGAACACCTGGGTATAGTCTATCATGTCACAATTTTTCAAACCTAGTGCAAATTTAGGTCAGATAATAAAGGCTATACATTCACTTTGCAGGGGTTTCACCAAGGAAGTGATAGTGGGTGGAGTGGGAAACAGTATTGGTACAGTGTACTGAGTGACCTCAAGAAAGTGTTGAAGGTGTTACAGCATATTAGGGTGGAGTCTAAAACCGTTAAGACCAGCTATAATTGAACCATGCTGTGAGGTGGGTTAACGTGGAAACAGAGGTGCTACTTGGGATTGGCATTAGTTCTCTTATGGGGATAGTGACTTTGGATACCATTGGTCGGTGGGGCTTCTCTAGGCATTGCCTACACTTAAACAGGAGTGGCAAGGATGAAGGAAGCTTACTTCTGGTTATGACAGGGTCAGGACTATGCCTTTTTTAGCCTGGCGGCTGCTGGTGTGGGGATAAAAGTAGGTAATCAGAATGTATTTCCAGAAAAATCGCTAAAGCCGCAGATATAGATAAAGCTTTTCAAACAATAACAGAGGGAGGGGGCACATCTGGAAATAAAAATGTTAGTGCTGAAAACATCACAAAGCCAATTTAGAATTATAATGTACAAAGTAATTGAGTTTGAAAACCTAATAGAGATACAAGAACCTCAAGTAATTATAGTAGAAGAGTCTTGGTTAAATGAAGGAGTAATAATTAGACAATGAGGTTTCCGCTGATGGTTACAGAGTGTACCACAGAGACAGAGGAGCAACTGCTGGTGGGGTATTCATATTGGTTAGCAAAAACTGTTACAGGACACTAGTGCTCAGAGATCATGACCATGAGTTACTTGGTGTAGACTGCTGGGGTAGTAAGGTTAGGTGTTGGCTACATGAGTGATTGCTGAAGATGAGGTTCTTGGGAAGAAACTAAATTTTTATTCAGAGTTTAGAAGTGAGCATTATTGGTGGGAATTTAAACTTACCAGGTGTCAACTAGATAGGAAATAAGTTTAATAACATAAGGGAACAGAGATTTTTAAGTACCTTAGTAATAGGAGGCTTTGCACAAGTGGTTAAGCTGAACACAATAGGGGCACAAACACATTGCAGTTCTTCCTAATAAAGCTGGATGATAACCTCATTGGGTGTCAAGTAAAGGAATAAGTGATCACAATCAGGTTCTGTTGGATAAAAGGGGATTTAGTAAACAGTGGCCAACATTAAACAGGGAAATAGGTACAATTATAAAAAAGCACAAACTTTTTAACTAAAATCATATTTCAGGGATAGTTTCAGCAAATAGATGATGTGGGAAAAGTTCAAGAAGATAATAAAAAAGGTTAATGGAATATTTATTCCAAGACAGAAAGTACAGACCCTATATACTATAACATGAAGGTGAGGTGGTTTAAGAGGTTGGTGGGATGAGGACATAAAATAGTTAAGAGACAGCAAGGCAGTTGAGAATTCATGAAACAATTAAACAAGTAATTAATAATATCAAAGAAACTGGCAAACGATGAGTTTATTAAGAATAATATTGTTGCATGGGGACCACTGAATGTTGAATATATAAATTTCTATGGCTGTATCAGAAAAACTGAGGGGAAGAGAGGGTGTTGAGACAGTTATAGATACGGATGGAAAGAAGTAATTGAGAATTTTAAAAAGGTAGAGTTATTAAGCAACTGGATTAGTAAGACTATTAGGGACTTTGATTCAATAATGATAGGATTATATCAGAAAATGATCCTATCCACAAAATTGGAAGGGAACAGAGTAAAAAATTAGAAATTTAATATGAAGATATTGTAAAGGAACTAAGGAAACTAAAAAAGTGTAACGGGTCCAGTATGAATAATATTACTATGAATGCTTTAAAGATTGCAGGATGTGACATTATACCTTATCTTGAAACATTATTTAAATTGAGTCTGCTTTTCAGATGACTGGAAAAGTTCGATAGTTGTACAAGGCCATGAAAGTAAGGTGACAAATAGGGTCGAAAACTAGAGGCCCATAAGTTTGATGCAAGTGGTAGGAAAATTAATGGAGAGAGTAATATGCAACCATTGTCAGAGGCGTAATGAATTATAGTAACTATTACTAAAGTACAGGAATTTGTTCGAGCGACAAAAGTCGCCAGCCAGCCGTTGACCTGATGACAGAGGCGATTTCGCCACGTACTGGGGCCGCGCGGGCATCGCCACTTCAGGAATGTGCAATTCGCTTGTTAGTGGGTGCGATGTCCGACAGGTTATTGCCGCCCCGCTAAGCAGGTCAACCGAGCCTTCATTTTAAGTAATATAGCAAGGAGCGGTCACTTGGAGACCGGAGCTGATCGTACGCGCCTCGGGCATCGACTTGCCGACCCAGCCAGCTATCCGCTCGTCGTCTAATCGCTAAGTGCTTTTCTGCAAACCGTTAACGGAGTGGACTGTGGCTTTCGGCGATTACTTGCCATGTATCGCAACTTCTATGGCAATAAACTTGCAGTAGACCGTCTACCAATTCATTAATAATTTCAGTAGGCAAAGTATTCCCTCTCCTGTTTGCTCGCCTCAGGGCGTGGTGTCAGAGATAGCAATTATTCTTAGCAAGCAGGCAGCGATGCGGTCCAGTAACTGACGGCTGCTCCGATCTGCGAGAAGAGAAGTACTAGATACAGCCACAAGTAAGTTCACTTCCCCCATTGGCCACACCATCCTGACAAACCCGTGGCGCGGATCAACCCCCAAAAGGGTCCACCACAGTTTGGTGGTCAGAAGAGGATCGAACCCAGGACCTGACGAAGCGGAAGAGCAGCGAGCAGCGGCGGCGGTAGCAGCTGGCGGGAGGCGTGGCAGCAGGCAGCGAGGCAGCCAGACGTCACACGGTCAGCTGGAGGCGAGATAACGCGACACCTGACAACGTCGCAGACTTCGGGCTGCGTGCAGTTAGCAACGGAAGTCAGTCGGCGGAGAGCGGCAGGGGAGGACGGGTCTACGCCGGCGGCTACAAGGAAGGCGTTCCGACGCGGCGCAGCGCGTGGTGCGGTCGGCGCGACATCTTGGCAGTGACACATCTCGGTAAGTGGACCTCAGCCTTATTTGTGCATGATGGCAATGACTCCAGTAACAGTCCAGGACGCAGTAATTGATTTGAATGAGCGGGTTGCTAGCTTGGCTACAGGAAGTACCACTGTTAAAAGTAAAAGTAGCAATTTGCAGTTCCTAAGTTCGTTCTTATCTCCGGATGTGACTTTCAGTGGAAATTCAGGGGAGGACGTGAATGAGTTTTTTGCTCGGTTAGAGACAATATTAGAGCTTGCCAATTTGTCATCGGAAGAAAGATTAGGGGTTTTGAAATGTAGACTTCGTGGGGAAGCATTTCGCCAATTAATGTACGATGAGGATTTTAAAAATTCTGTCACGTTTGATGGTTTGAAATATGAGCTGCAGAAGCGGTATAAAGACAAAGCGAGCATGAGATCATATCGGGAAAGGTTACGGAATTTGAAACGTTTGCCGGCGGAACCGATTGAGAAATTTGCAGATAGGATCAAGGCGCTAAGCAGTCATACCTATGAGTTAACGGGGGAGGAAGAACATGATTCAGTGGTGAGATTTGAGGTGGATCAAAGAAATTTAGACTGTTTGTTATCAGGGCTTGGAGAGGAGATTGCGGAGTACGTATTACTGCAGAAACCAAAAACATTTTCAGGGAGAAGAGGTGGATTTAATGGGGGTAATTGTTCAATGTGTCACAGAGAATTTGTGGGAGGAAATCAGGCCAATAATGGGGCTAAGAGGAATAATTATGTAAATGGGAGAGAGGATACAGACAATCATCTTGAGGGTAATAAATATTCGGGAGGTTTTGGGCAACGGGGAGGTGATAATAAGTCTCATGGGAGTAGTAATGGGGGAGCAGCTCAGGGTGAGTGTTCTTTGAGGTCTAGTAATAATGATTTAAACTGACTTTGGGTAGAAGTGGCCCCGACGGACTACCCAGACTAATTAACGTCCCTGTGACACAAAGACAGGGCAATACTGGGGTAGTTAATTCAGAATTGGTGATGGTGGCCACAGTACGAGGTAAGTTATGTCTTCTTCTTGTGGATTCTGGTGCAGCAGCGTCGTTGTTGACAGTAAATATTTGTGGCAGTAAAGGGTTGTGCCCCCCAAATTGTAGAATCACTGGTTTAGAAGTAAGTAAAGAGATTCCAGTGTTAGGGGTAAAGAATATAAATATTTCCGTAGGCGGAGGGACTTTTGGTATGTCAGCATACGTAGTTCCCTCTTTAAGCTTAGGGTTTGACGGAATAATCGGAGTCGAGTTTCTGAGGAGGCATTCTGCAGTTCTGGATTTTGCAAAGCATACGGTTAGTTTACGAAACCCTTCCGGGGGATACGTGCTAATCGAGCTTCAAGGGCCCGAAACGCATTCGAGGGTAAAGACTGGCCAGTCGGAACCCGTTATGCGAATGCTACGGTCAATTGTGAAGGCAGAAACTGTTCAAGTTGTCCCCAGAAGCTCGGGTAAAGTCATCTATGCTCCTTTGGAGGATAAGTTCGCGATGGATGAAGAGGCAGTTATATTGGTTGAATCCCCACATGACTCTGATTTTTTAGATAGTAAGAGAGTGTATGTTAAAAGGAGTGTATGTCGGGTTAGGGAGATAAACGGCCGAAAATGTATACCTGTATTGGTAGAAAACTTTAGTGAATGCCTAGTGGAAATTCCTCGTGGTTGTCAGATAGCACTTGTATCGGTTCTTGAGGATAAGGATTTTAATCATATCTGTGATTGCGCTGATGACAATATAAGTAATGGCGGAACAAAACAAATTATGGTAAATAACAAAGAGCCTGAAGTTACTTTCGCGCGAAGTTGGAATATTTACCCGCAGAGCAGCGGAGTGAAATGGAGAAATTGTTAGAAGAGTACAAGATTCTTTTTGCACCAAATCAAGCGTTGCCGGCTACTGACCTGGTCGAACATCGCATTGAAACTGGAAACGCGGCGCCTGTTCGGAAGAAGCCGTATAGGATTCCAGTGTGTCAGAGGAAGATAATAGATGATTTTATAGAACAGCAGTTAAGGGATGGGATTATACAGCCCTCTCATTCCCCATGCGCAGCCCCCGTAATATTGGTACCGAAACGTTGCGAGGGTGGCGAGACACAGTATCGACTTTGCGTTGACTATAGGGGGTTGAATAGTGTCACTACCCCGGACGTCTATCCTATACCATCCATTGCAGAGACGGTGGACTACCTGGGGGGTTGTGAGTATTTTTCGACCCTTGACCTGCGGTCGGGCTACCACCAGGTGCCTATTGCTATACAGGATGTTCCAAAAACTGCTTTCTCAGCCCCCAATGGCCATTATGAGTTCCTTAAGTGCCCATTTGGCTTGCGCAACATGCCCAGTACGTTTCAGCGTTTGATGGACACGGTTTTGAGGGGGTTGAAACCCCATTCCGCCCTGGTGTACCTCGATGACGTCATCGTGTTCTCAAAAACGTTTAATGAGCATGTTGGGCATCTCAGAGATGTATTTGATAGATTGAAGAAGGCAAAATTGACACTTTCCCTCAAAAAATGCCATTTTGTGCGGGCCGAGACAGAATATCTAGGTCATTTGATCACTCGCGAGGGGATAAAACCCCATCCGAGGCTGATTTCGGCAGTAAAAGATTTTCCCATTCCCGCTAATGTGAAAGAACTTCAATCATTCCTTGGGCTATCCAATTATTATCGTAAGTTCATTAATGACTACGCGCAGAAAGCAAAACCGCTGACGGAGTTGCTGCGCAAGGGGGTTCCGTTTCAATGGACCGCTGAGTGTACGCGCGCTATGGAAGCTCTGAAGGAAATTCTGACTACACAGCCCCTACTCTGTTACCCCGATTTTCGAAAACCGTTTATTTTAGCGACGGATGCTTCAGGGATCGCGCTAGGGGTGGTTTTATCGCAGCTGGTCGATGGGAGAGAGAGACCAATTTGTTATGCGTCAAGGCAATTAAGCCCTGCGGAAACACGATACAGTGTTACAGATCGTGAACTTTTGGCGGCGGTCTGGTGGATTAAGTACTTCAGGTGCTATCTCCTGGGGGCGAAATTTGAGATCGTCACAGACCACTCTGCCCTCCGGTGGATGTTGACGGTCAAAGACCCTTCGAGTCGATTGACAAGGTTGGCTCTGCAACTGTCGGAGTACGATTACACCGTACGCCACCGGGCAGGGGTTAATCACGGGAATGGGGATAGTTTGAGTCGGAAGATCAGAGTGATAACAGCTAAGGAAGGACCCACACTGTCTCAGCTTCCTGTGGAGCAATCGCGAGACCTTGAGTGTGAGAAATGGCGAGGCAGCAAGAAATTTGTTATGCGGGAGAACTTGCTGTGTCGAGTTACGAAATATGGAGAGCGCGTGGTTGTCCCGAAATCGCTGCGTGAAACCCTCATGAAATTACACCATGATGGTATCTTTGGCGGGCACACGGGTTGGAAAAGTGTGAACCGTACGATTGCAAGGGAATTTTGGTGGCCTACTAGGAGGCAAGACATTAAGCGTTACGTGCAGACTTGCCTGGTATGTAGCGAGCGCGCGGAAGTCCCTAAAGGGAGGGAAAAACTTCAGTCGACCCTGTCACCCTTCGAACGGTTTCAAATCGATATTATGGGTCCCTTCAATCGCAGCGAAGAGGGGTATTCGTATATCCTCACCATGATCGATGCCTTTTCTCGGTATCTTGTCATGGTACCGATTCCCAATCAATTGGCAGAGACGGTGGCCAATGCGTTTGTCGTCCACTGGATACTTCGCTTTGGTGTGCCAAAATTTCTTTTAAGTGACTGTGGCAGTAACTTCCTATCTAATTTATTCACTCAAACCTGTAAGCTACTGGGTATCGAGAAACTGAAGACGACACCCTTGAACCCGTCTGGGAACGGTCGTTGTGAGAGAGTCCAGAAAACCATAATAAAGTCCTTACGGTGCTATCTGAACAAGTCACAAAGAAACTGGGCTAACTTGCTACCATATGTCGTAAGTGCGTATAATAGTAGACTACACAGCTCGACGGGAAAGACGCCGTTCGAAGTATTGTATGGGCGTGAGATGGATGCGCCTTTCACTATGTTTCCTAGCCTTAGAGAAATCAACAACGCGGATGTGAGGGGCTTGGCACACAAGCTTAAGAGGATTTGGAGTAGTGTGCGCAAAAGTAATGCTAAAGCTTTCGACTCACATAAGAAGCACTATGACAAGAAGGCAAAACCGCAAAATATAACCCAGGGATCATACGTCATACCACCCTTACAGGAAGCCAGGAAGCTGTTCCAAATGGAAAACCAGGTGGGGAGGGCCGTACGAGGTTCTCGAATTGCCGTCAGCTGTGACTATAAGGTTAAAGGTAAAAGGTAAGGAGGGGACAGTGCATAAAATTCGTGTAAGATCCTATATCTGGCGCGAAAACCGCGTGGAGCGCTCAGAAAAGTCCGAGCGGGGCTCGAACCAGGCAGCTAGTCAGGGGAAGCCGGCGGCGCCACCTCCACCAGAAGCAGGTAAGCAAAAGATTAGTCATACATATAACCTCAGAGGCAAGACCGAGCAGAGCAGCCCACGGATCGGCAGCAGTTTTCCTGAGCAGACGGCGGTTCGCAAAGTAAGGAAAAGGACAAAGAAACCGGTAAAAATGCGCCAAGGCACGAATATAACTTAAGGGAGAGGCGGTAGGTGTTGAGGAGTCCTGTAGGGAAGGAGAAAGTCTAGATTCTGCCTGGAAAAGAAAAGAAAACGCTCTCTTTAAGATTTTCCTGTGAAATGCACTTGCCGGGATAAGAACTATGGAACTTCACTTGCCGGGATAAGAACTATGGAACTTAAGGTAGAGATCCAGTCTGGACCCTACCTGTAGAATCTTTTAGTTGTTATATAATTCTCTATTGTTTGGAATACGGATAATTGTCATAATGCATCAGGGTGAGGTCTGCTCTACCAGGTGGATTAGGACAGTATTCTGGGCATTGTAAAGACAGTTCTTGGCCAGCTAATGTGCTTGCAGGGAAGCGTCCGGCATCCAGGACAGGCAGTGAGACGCCTGACTTAGCGGACACCAGAGCGCTGATAAGGCACAGGGTGACCAGCGCGTGTCGGCCACTACGGGACTGTCTATGCCTAAGTATTTCTGTAAATCATAGAACATAGGTAGTTTAAGAGCAAATAGGGAGTACAGTGACTGGTACTTTTATAGTTAATTGTATGTAGTGGGGGTAGACGGGTAGTATTATTAAGTGAAATAATTTAGTAAGTAATAAGGGATTTTAGCAAGTAAACAAGGAGTTGCGATATCATTCAAGGTGTATCTCATAGAGACTAGCTTGGAATAGTCATGGAGCTACTCAGGAAAGTAATGATTCTTGTAATATTGGCTATAGTGGTTGAGCGAGGGCACACTTTTAAAATTACGCCGCTAGCAAGTGGAGTTGTCTTTGCAAAGGAAGCTAGTGTGGTAGCGACGAATTTTCATTGGTCCATTGTTGCAGAATTTGATTTCCAGGAACTGCGCAATCATAGTGCGCAACTTGAGGGTATTTTCGAAGTTCTGGAAAAGGCATTCAAAAATAAACCTTGTTATGATGACGAAATTACGCGTACTATGGCAGATAGTCTAGAGTATTGTATCAAGCCCTGAATCAGGAATTTCAAGATTTGATTGACCTCCTTCCCAGGAGTGGTAACCGCGCTAAACGTGCGTTATTCTCGCTCGGAGGAAAATTGCTGAAGCAAGCATTCGGGACTCTAACGGAGAGTGATTTGGCACATTTGCAGTCACGGCTGGATACACTAGAACAGTCAAATGATAAAGTACAAATTAGTCTATCAAAACAATTAATATTAACGACAAACCTGGAGTCCTCCATAACAAATAACACGAAGGCCATAAGGAAACTCGCTGATGTATTCATTGCAAAGACAACCGAACTTCAAGATACTATGAATCGTAATCTTAGAGAAATCGAAACACTTTTTGTTCAACAACTGTATAGCACACAAGTTTTGCAGCAGCTAGTTTTAGCCATCACCAATACGCGCACGGAATTAACCCGTTTGCGCATAGCTTTAATGCAAGCTACTGCGGGTAAGCTTAGTGATGTATTGATAAATCCTAAAACTTACCTACAGTATCTGCAACTGATTCAGAAACAGTTAGGAACAGAGTGGCATATGCTTTTCCCATGTACTTTAGAGAATGTCCACAGATACTACCAGATAGCAACAGTCAACATAGCGCTGATGGGGCAGAAGTTAAGAATACTTATTGATGTACCTATCGGATCAGTAGACGCCGTTCTAGACCGCTATGATATACATACATTCCCGGTCCTATGGGAGGAGACTAGCCACTATGTTCAATGGAAAATGCATGATGTACTTTTAATTAATAAGAATCAACAGTCTTACACTGTGCTTAATGTAGACGAGCTTGGCAGATGCAAAAATTCTATTATTACGATTTGTCCGTTGTTGACGTTGCACGATCGCAGCAAAGCCTGTTGCGAGACATCTATGTTCTTTAATGAGGATTTCTCTGACCAGTGTCAACGGGAAATCATGGCACTACAGCATCCTTACTTGGCAACACTGCATAGTAATTGGATTTTTGCAATGCCGAAGCCTAGTAGTATAACAGTCACCTGCTGGGACGATCAGATGGAGCCACATGTTAATAAAATAGAGCTAAGAGGGGCGGGAGTCATAGAGAATGCTACCCAATGTCAATTTATTGGGGAAAACTTTATTATTCCCCCCATGCGTAGATCGTCTATGAGCCAGAGTCTCGATTTCCCGCAGTACCATCTTCCGAAATTCAATAGAAGCATCTACCATAGCCAAAAACTTGTCGAGTTAAATAAAACAAATCCCCACATACTGAATCATGAAATCACTAAACATTTGAAGCAGGCACAAGATTCTATTAAATACAACCATATACTAGCGGCTATGGAAACACAAATTCATACACAGAGCAAACACAAAACCACTGTAACAACTATTAGTTTAACTGGCATTTTGGGAGCAGCCACAATAATTGTCCTTATGTTGTATCTATACAAACGCCACGCTAGACATGTAGCACAGCTTAATGCTGAGGCAGTGGTTCCGACGGCGGCTCAGATTATTGTTGACGTATCTGGCCCGTCTCAGGTTCCTCAGCCGCCTACAGCCGCTACGCTCCACACGCAATAACCTGTATACACTTGCTTTGTAGTTAATAATTCCTAGTATTTCTTTGTGCTTATTATATAAGATTCCTAATATTTGTTTTGTGCCTCCAGGGTTGGACGCCTTGTACAGCGGAATGACTAAAATTATTATGATGTTTTGTTGCATTAAAATTGTAAGCGGGAAGACACAGTCCATTTCTGAAACTTTAAAGTAGGAGCTAATATATGCCTTATCACAGGCTGAATGGAGCGTTAGCGGAGTAACGCTGGTTTGATCGGCGGGGATATGTCAGAGGCGTAATGAATTATAGTAACTATTACTAAAGTACAGGAATTTGTTCGAGCGACAAAAGTCGCCAGCCAGCCGTTGACCTGATGACAGAGGCGATTTCGCCACGTACTGGGGCCGCGCGGGCATCGCCACTTCAGGAATGTGCAATTCGCTTGTTAGTGGGTGCGATGTCCGACAGGTTATTGCCGCCCCGCTAAGCAGGTCAACCGAGCCTTCATTTTAAGTAATATAGCAAGGAGCGGTCACTTGGAGACCGGAGCTGATCGTACGCGCCTCGGGCATCGACTTGCCGACCCAGCCAGCTATCCGCTCGTCGTCTAATCGCTAAGTGCTTTCTGCAAACCGTTAACGGAGTGGACTGTGGCTTTCGGCGATTACTTGCCATGTATCGCAATCTTCTACGGCAATAAACTTGCAGTAGACCGTCTACCAATTCATTAATAATTTCAGTAGGCAAAGTATTCCCTCTCCTGTTTGCTCGCCTCAGGGCGTGGTGTCAGAGATAGCAATTATTCTAGCAAGCAGGCAGCAGACTATCGGCGGTCCAGTAACTGACGGCTGCCCCGATCTGCGAGAAGAGAAGTACTAGATACAGCCACAAGTAAGTTCACTCCCCATTGGCCACACCATCCTGACAAACCCGTGGCGCGGATCAACCCCCAAAAGGGTCCACCACACCATATCAGACATGTCTGTGAGGAATATAAGTGGTTCGGAAGTCGGCAACATGGCTTTATGCAAGGAAATTCATGCAATTCACAGTTAATAGGCTATATGCAAGTTATTTCTGCTGAAATGGGCAGAGGTGGTCAAAGTGATGGTGTAGAACTAGATATTTCAAAAGATTTGGACAGAGTGAGCTATAAGGTAAAAACTATAGGAGTTGATAAAAAAAAGTAATTTGCTGGGTAGAATAATTCTTAGAATTTGGAAAGCAAAAAATTAGCGTAGGAAATGCAGTATCAAGGGAGTTCTAGAGAGTAGTCTATTTGTATCATTGTTATTCATTATTCTAATGAATGACTGTGTTGATGGTTTACTATCAGAAGTTAGATTGTTTATAGATGAGATAATTTTATATAATAGGACCAAAATGGTAGGAGACTGTAAAAAGTTGCAGGGTGATCTAGCTAGGATAACTAGCTGGGAGAGACAACATGGGATGAAGGTCAATGCAAAGAAGAGTGAGCTTATTAGATACAATAATCCTTTTCTTGCATGGATTATACTTCCTTCATAAGGTAATTTTTTTTATTAACTATTCAATTGATTAAACTAGTGCTAATCAAGGCGATATAACTCCAGTTATAATGTAAAAAAATTTAATCATAAGAGGTAACCATTTTGATAGCCAAAATGACTGTTGCATAAAAATACTATCCAAGAACTTACCTTCTTTTTGAAGTGCTGTTGGTGTACTTATGAAGATAAAGTTTGGTGCTATCTTCAAACACTTTCAAGCAATATGTACAAACAAATAAGGGAGCGGAAATATCTGAGATATGACTAAATACATGTTTTGTTAGACAGCACCCAGAGACAAATGTCTGTGCACATAATGCACATGAAATTTCAAAATTATTTTTCTTGATGTGGTGGAAATCATGTGCACATAACACTGATTTTTTTAAGAATACCTGACCACATTCTTGACAAATATATGATGGTGTATTTGCAAAAAGATCATGAGTAAAAACATGCCTGATTAGCAACTCTTTTGTTGATAAATATTGAAGACATATTGCACACATATACTGCGACACACACAGAAATGACATGGTGCTGCCACTGGTCTTGTTAAATACACTGTTACCACCCACATCAAATCAGAGTAAAGGTGTACTTGTCACTGTCAGATAACACAGATGCTCCTGCACACTATAATAATTTTATGTACAGCACAGTATTTAATTTTTTTCATAGATAAATCTTTGTCCTGCAAAATAAGAGAGAAGTAATTTTCTTGTAGTAATAAGCATGAATCAAAAATTAATATAG
This sequence comes from Vandiemenella viatica, assembly GCA_031002005.1. Classification (NCBI taxonomy): domain Eukaryota; kingdom Metazoa; phylum Arthropoda; class Insecta; order Orthoptera; family Morabidae; genus Vandiemenella; species Vandiemenella viatica. The sequence continues at coordinate 1,662,649 of JARYHS010006964.1, forward strand.
ACACCATTATATCATGTATATTACATCAAAAAATAAAAATTGGTCTATCATGGTCTCCAGTTCACATACCCACTGTTGAAAAATCTCTCAATTCCTTAAACCCTTATTACAACGTTCACTCAGGAGGCTGAAAATAACTTCTGAAGCTTACATGCCTCAGAACATTTATTTTGGTATTCAATTTTTACTTTATGTTCTTCTATTGTTAGTAACAGTAGAAACCACCACAGCAGGATTTCTACAGGAGCAATGATAAAAATATTATTTTCAACAAAACATACCAATAATATACTATTTTAACAAATGCCATGCACAGAAAAGATTTATCAACACTCAAGCTAATGTCAGCCAAAATAAGAGTAACTCTCTATTTATTCAGACCAAAAATGAATAAGAAGTATTAAAAATTATTAGTGAGTTGAAACCTAAATTTTCTTCTGAAATTGATGATGTCCCAGATTTTCTATTAAAAAAAAAGTCTTGAATTAATAGCTTGTTCTCTCTCTCAAATAAGCAATAGTTCATTCTCTAGTGGAATATTTTTAGATAGGCTTAATACAAAAAAAGTAAAACCCCTATTAAAAAAAAGGGGAAAAAGATAAGGAGTAAAACTACCATCTGGTGTCAGTCCTATCATGTTTCTCTTAAATCAGAGAAAAGCTATTTCAAAAATACTGGTCAACTTTTAAGAAAATAATAAACTATTTCCGGATACTCAATATAGGTTTAGAAAGAATAAATCAACTAAAACTGTTCTTTTTTCATTTTACACAGAAATCTTAGACACTTGATGCAAAAGGACATATATCTGGAATATGCTTTGACATCTCAAAGGCATTTAATTTAACAGATGGTAATATCTTGCTTTCAAATTAGAACACCTAGGAGTTAGAGGAGTAGCTAGAAATTGGATAAAGTCGTACCTGCATGATAGAAAACAGATTGTCGATTGTAGCTTTAAGACTGAGAACAATTTAAATTATGTGCACTCAGTTGCAAATACATAAAATATGGAGTGCCACCATGGTCAATACTTGAGCCTTTACTATTCTCAGTATATATAAATGAACTAGAAAAAACAAATAACTGCCAAAAATATATTAAATTTGCAGATAACACCACCATATAAATGAAAGAATATACTAAAATATTGAAGACTCTCCTCAAAATGTTGTGAACTGGTTTTCTCAGAACAAGCTAATAATAAACACAGAAAAAACACGTGCCATTTACTTCAGGACAAAAAATAATATCGATATCCAGTTACCTACGGTAAAACTCAGTGATGAACTACTCAAAAATATAGAAAACATAAAATTTTAGGTATAAGCATACAAGATAATTTAAAATGGAACACATATATGGAACATCTTTATAAATAACAATTCTGGCCTCGCATTCGGGAGGACGGCGGTTCGAATCCCCGTCCGGGCATCCAGATTTGGGTTTTCCATGGTTTCCCAAATCACTCCAGGCAAATGCCGGGATGCTTCCTTCATAAAGGCCATGGCCGAATTCCTTCCCATTCCTTGCCCCGCACCCATCCTTTCCCGTTTCTAAGGACCTCGCTGTTAGAGAGACGTTAAGCAGATAATATATATATATATATATATATATAATAACTAAATACTATATGCTACAAGATGGGAATATTAGTTGGTTGCATATCTAATTAAACTATTAGGAATATTTATTTTGAGTACGTGCACAAATTATTAAGGTATGGTATCATATTCTGGGGAAACTCCACACTAAGTATCACATGCTTCAAAATGCAGAAAATAATTATTAGAATTATTGAAGGAGTAAGAAGTAGAACATCATGTAGACTTTTATTTAAAAAGTTGCAAATTCACCCATAGCCCTATTTGTATATACTGGAAACTAAAAAATCCGTTAAAAATATAGAAACTTCCGAGTATACAATACAAACAAACAATGTTATACACACGTATAATGCTTGAGAGAATCTAGACTTTCATATATCACAAACAAATACTACCTTTTGAAAGATAGGGCCACTTCATAAGGGAAACAGATTGTTTAATAAACTACCACAAAGGATCAAGTCTATAAAGACAAAATACTGAATTCACATCAGGACTGAAGGAGTACATGCTTTACCACTGCTTCTACAGTATTGATGAGTATTTGCAAACCAAAAGGTAGTCTTAAGTCACAGTGACTGCATAAATATAAATAGGAAAAATACTATAAATCAGGTGTTGATTGTCTATTTGTAATAATAAATGTTTTTGTTTTTATCAAATTTGTAAAATTATGTTACCTTGTAGTTAATCACAGAAAGGATAAAATGTGAGAGAATGTATGTTGTATGTGTGTGTGTGTGTTTGTATGTATGTCTGTCTGCGTACAGACTATTTTTGATATAAACCATATCACTTGTACTTTGTACTATGTATGATGCAAAGGGACCAATAAATACAAAAAATACAAATACAAATAGTAGTATTCTTGTGGTCCAGGCTGCATTCCTACGTGAGCACAACCAATAATGTTGGCTCATTATTGTAAGGGGGTGGCTACTAAGCAAAATGCATTAGATTATTAACAAGTTAGGTAGTTCACCAATTAACATAGTTGAGCATATCTGCTATCATAGCACAATGCTGTGCATTTATATACATTTGTGAATCGATATTTCTCCCCTACATGTCACATGGATGTGTAATGCAGTTTTTTATTGAAAATTAAAGCCTGAGAAATAGCTACAAGGAACATAAACAGATAAAATAATGTGTATTTCTCGCACAGTTACTATCGTGATAAGTACAACGAGTATGTCACAATTTCTTGCTACAATTTCTTTTTACTATAAATTCATGTCTATCATCTGAATATATGTATTAACAATAAAAGTCAATGCTGAATATTTTTTCCCAACAATTGAACCTATTAGTATAAATCAATTCGAATTTTATCCGGTCTGTAAAAGTAGCACAAGTCAAGTTATAGAATAATAATGACTTGTACTCATTGTACTTATCACGATAGTTATTAAATTGTGCAGAACTGCACAGCTTCGAACAATTTTACTAGTTTAGGAATCCTTTGATGGTTGTAACGAAAAAATTTTCTTAAATCATATTTACAAATTTTCATAACAAAATGACAATTCCTTCTGAGAAGGTTCAAATTATGGAGGAGGCCAAACCTCCTACTAATGCAAAACTTGTTAACAATTTGTCAGGATGCTTGTGCTGGCGCTTACTACAAACTAGAAGTGGATACTATCTATTGTGAAAACATTTACTGTGGCTTACATGGTGAGTTAGAACTGCTTTTCTTTTTACTTTCCCTGTCTTAATAACAGTGTTTATCAGTTGTTGCCATTCTTTTGAAGAATGTATATCTAACATATACATCCTCAAAACTACGCATCTAACTTTTAACAGAATGAGGAGACAAGATACTCATGCAAATACCTACAGACAACTACAAATAGGAGACCTCAATCATTTAATTGAATTTTAACAAACTGATAACCACAAAACTATAAATAAAAACACACAAAGCAGCTCAAGAAAGATCTTGGATCCTAGGGAGCAACTTCAATGTCCACAAAACCTACCAAGCTTCGTCTTTCTACACGGCAATATTTCAAAAAAGCTTAATTTTGGTACCAAACTAAAGCTTTAAATGTTCTAAAAGTATCCGTGAAATAACTAACAACAAACTTTTCGAACTAATCACCTGGTGTGAAAGTAGTGTCGATGGGACAGCAATCAGCAATGCCTGAACTGCACGGCTATATAAAGAAATAGAAAGTGCAGACCTACCGCTTGC
>JARYHS010006964.1:1667455-1698285 GCA_031002005.1 Vandiemenella viatica
AATCCATAATTTAAGGTTTGATTACATAATTTAAAGAAACAACAAAAATCTTGAATTCAATGATTCTTCTCTCACAGGCATTATCTTTGTAGGCTATCAGCTGTGCTAACTGAATGTTGTGTTTGCTGTAAATAGTATTGTGTATGTATATCTCAAGATGTCAACAGGAGTTATATGCATCTAGTAAATGCTGTGTTATATTAAGCAAGCGGTAGGTCTGCACTTCCTATTTCTTTATATAGCCGTGCAGTTCAGGCATTGCTGATTGCTGGCCCACAACAACATCAACACTATTTCACACCAGGTGATTAATTACAAAAGTTTCTTGTTATTTATTTCACTGATACTTTTAGAACATTTAAAGCTTTAGTATGGTTCCAAAATTAAGCTTTTTTGAAATATTGCCGTGTAGAAAGACGAAGCTTGGTAGGTTTTGTGGACATTGAAGTTGCTCCCTAGGATCCAAGATCTTTCTTGAGCTGCTTTGTGTGTTTTTATTTATAGTTTTGTGGTTAGCAGTTTGTTAAAATTCAATTAAATGATTGAGGTCTCCTATCTGTAGTTGTCTGTAGGTATTTGCATGAGTATCTTGTCTCCTCATTCAATTAAAAGTTAAATGCGTAGTTTTGAGGATGTATTGAAATATGTTAGATATACATTCTTCAAAAGAATGGCAACAACTGATAATCACTGTTATGAAGACAGGGAAAGTAAAAAGAAAAGCAGTTCTAACTCACCATGTAAGCCACAGTAAATGTTTTCACAATAGATAATAACCACTTCTAGTTTGTAGTAAGCTCCAGCACAAGCATCCTGACAAATTGTTAACAGGTTTTGCATTAGTAGGAGGTCTGGCCTCCTCCATAATTTGAACCTTCTCAGAAGGAATTGTCATTTTGTTATGAAAATTTGTACATATGATTTAAGAAAATCTTTTCGTTACAACCTTCAAAGGATTCCTAAACTAGTAAAATTGTTCGAAACTGCGCAGTTCTGCACAATTTAATAACTATCGTGATAAGTACAATGAGTACAAGTCATTATTATTCTATAACTTGACTTGTGCTACTTTTACAGACCGGATAAAATGCGAATTGATTTATACTAATAGGTTCAATTGTTGGAGAAAAAATATTCAGCATTGACTTTTATTGTTAATACATATATTCAGATGATAGACATGAATTTATAGTAAAAAGAAATTGTAGCATGAAATTGTGACATACTCATTGTACTTATCACGATAGTAACTGTGCGAGAAATACACATTATTTTATCTGTTTATGTTCCTTGTAGCTATTTCTCAGGCTTTATTTTTCAATAAAAAACTGCATTACACATCCATGTGACATGTACGGGAGAAATATCGATGCACAAATGTATATAAATGCACAGCATTGTGCTATGATAGCAGATATGCTCAACTATGTTAATTGCTGAACTACCTAACTTGTTAATAATCTAATGCATTTTGCTTAGTAGCCACCCCCTTACAATAATGAGCCAACATTATTGGTTGTGCTCAGGTAGGAATGCAGCCTGGACAACAATGAATACTACTATTTGTATTTGTATTTATTGGTCCCTTTGCATCATACATAGTACAAAGTACAAGTGATATGGCTTATGTCAAAAATAGTCATGTACGCAGACAGACATACATACAAACACACACACACACAACATACATTCTCTCACATTTTATCCTTTCTGTGATTAACTACAAGGTAACATAATTTTACAAATTTGATAAAAATCAAAAACATTTATTATTACAAATAGACAATCAACACCTGATTTATAGTACTATTTTTCCTATTTATATTATGAAGTCACTGTGACTTAAGACTACCTTTTGGTTTGCAAATACTCATCAATACTGTAGAAGCAGTGGTCAAGCATGTACTCCTTCAGTCCTGATGTGAATTCAGTATTTTGTCTTTATAGACTTGATCCTTTGTGGTAGTTTATTAAACAATCTGTTTCCCTTATGAAGTTGCCCTATCTTTCAAAAGGTAGTATTTGTTTTTGATATATGAAAGTCTAGATTCTCTCTAGCATTATACGTGTGTATAACATTGTTGTTTGTATTGTATACTCAGAAGTTCCTATATTTTTAATGGATTTTTTAGTTTCCAGTATATATAAATAGGGCTATGGGTGAATTTGCAACTTTTTAAATAAAAGTCTACATGATGTTCTACTTCTTACTCCTTCAATAATTGTAATAATTATTTTTTGTATTTTGAAGCATGTGATTCTTAGTGTGGAGTTTCCCCAGAATATGATACCATACCTTAATAATATGTGCACATACTCAAAATAAATATTCCTAATAGTTTAATTAGATATGCAACCAACTAATATTCCCATCTTGTAGCAGATAGTATTTAGTTATTAATATATATATATATATATATATATATATATATATATATATATATATTTATCTGCTTAACATCTCTCTAACAGCGAGGTCCTTAGAGACGGGAAAGGATGGGTGGGGGGCAAGGAATGGGAAGGAATTCGGCCATAGGCCTTTATGAAGGAAGCATCCCGGCATTTGCCTGGAGTGATTTGGGAAACCATGGAAAACCCAAATCTGGATGCCCGGACGGGGATTCGAACCGCCGTCCTCCCGAATGTGAGGCCAGAACTGTTATTTATAAAGATGTTCCATATGTGTGTTCCATTTTAAATTATCTTGTATGCTTATACCTAAAATTTTATGTTTTCTATATTTTTGAGTAGTTCATCACTGAGTTTTACTGTAGGTAACTGGATATCGATATTACTTTTTGTCCTGAAGTAAATGGCACGTGTCTTTTCTGTGTTTATTATTAGCTTGTTCTGAGAAAACCAGTTCGCAACATTTTTAGAAGAGTCTTCAATATTTTAGTATATTCTTTCATTTATATGGTGGTGTTATCTGCAAATTTAATATATTTTTGGCAGTTATTTGTTGTTTCTAGATCATTTATATATACTGAGAATAGTAAAGGCTCAAGTATTGACCCTGGTGGCACTCCATATTTTATGTATTTGCAACTGAGTGCACATAATTTAAATTGTTCTCAGTCTTAAAGCTACAATCGACAATCTGTTTTCTATCATGCAGGTACGACATTTATCCAATTTATAGCTACTCCTCTAACTCCTAGGTGTTCTAATTTGAAAGCAAGATATTACCATCTGTTAAATTAAATGCCTTTGAGATGTCAAAGCATATTCCAGATATATGTCCTTTTGCATCAAGTGTCTAAGATTTCTGTGTAAAATGAAAAAAGAGCAGTTTTAGTTGATTTATTCTTTCTAAACCCATATTGAGTATCCGGAAATAGTTTATTATTTTCTTAAAAGTTGACCAGTATTTTTGAAATAGCTTTTCTCTGATTTAAGAGAAACATGATAGGACTGACACCAGATGGTAGTTTTACTCCTTATCTTTTTCCCCTTTTTTGAATAGGGGTTTTACTTTTTTTGTATTAAGCCTATCTAAAAATATTCCACTAGAGAATGAACTATTGCTTATTTGAGAGAGAGAACAAGCTATTAATTCAAGACTTTTTTTTTAATAGAAAATCTGGGACATCATCAATTTCAGAAGAAAATTTAGGTTTCAACTCACTAATAATTTTTAATACTTCTTATTCATTTTTTGTCTGAATAAATAGAGAGTTACTATTATTTTGGCTGACATTAGCTTGAGTGTTGATGATAAATCTTTTCTGTGCATGGCATTTGTTAAAATAGTATATTATTGGTATGTTTTGTTGAAAATAATACTTTTATCATTGCTCCTGTAGAAATCCTGCTGTGGTGGTTTCTACTGTTACTAACAATAGAAGAACATAAAGTAAAAATTGAATACCAAAATAAATGTTCTGAGGCATGTAAGCTTCAGAAGCCTCCTGAGTGAACGTTGTAATAAGGGTTTAAGGAATTGAGAGATTTTTCAACAGTGGGTATGTGAACTGGAGACCATGATAGACCAATTTTTATTTTTTGATGTAATATACATGATATAATGGTGTCTATGTTAATTTTTGATTCATGCTTATTACTACAAGAAAATTACTTCTCTCTTATTTTGCAGGACAAAGATTTATCTATGAAAAAAATTAAATACTGTGCTGTACATAAAATTATTATAGTGTGCAGGAGCATCTGTGTTATCTGACAGTGACAAGTACACCTTTACTCTGATTTGATGTGGGTGGTAACAGTGTATTTAACAAGACCAGTGGCAGCACCATGTCATTTGTGTGTGTGTCGCAGTATATGTGTGCAATATGTCTTCAATATTTATCAACAAAAGAGTTGCTAATCAGGCATGTTTTTACTCATGATCTTTCTGCAAATACACCATCATATATTTGTCAAGAATGTGGTCAGGTATTCTTAAAAAAATCAGTGTTATGTGCACATGATTTCCACCACATCAAGAAAAATAATTTTGAAATTTCATGTGCATTATGTGCACAGACATTTGTATCTGGGTGCTGTCTAACAAAACATGTATTTAGTCATATCTCAGATATTTCCGCTCCCTTATTTGTTTGTACATATTGCTTGAAAGTGTTTGAAGATAGCACCAAACTTTATCTTCATAAGTACACCAACAGCACTTCAAAAAGAAGGTAAGTTCTTGGATAGTATTTTTATGCAGCAGTCATTTTGATCTTAGTAATTAGCTATAAAAATGGTTACCTCTTATGATTAAATTTTTTTACATTATAACTGGAGTTATATCGCCTTGATTAGCACTAGTTTAATCAATTGAATAGTTAATAAAAAAGTTTACCTTATGAAGGAAGTATAATCCATGCAAGAAGAGGATTATTGTATCTAATAAGCTCACTCTTCTTTGCATTGACCTTCATCCCATGTTGTCTCTTCCAGCTAGTTATTCTAGCTAGATCACCCTGCAACTTTTTACAGTCTTCTACCATTTTGGTCCTATTATATAAAATTATGTCATCTATAAACAATCTAACTTCTGATAGTAAACCATTAACACAACCATTCATTAGAATAATGTAATAACAATGATACAAATAGACTACTGTCTAGAACTCCCTTGATACTGCATTTCCTACTGCTAATTTTTTGCTTTCCAAATTCTAAGAATTATTCTACCCAGCAAATTACTTTTTTTTATCAACTCCTATAGTTTTTACCTTATTGCTCACTCTGTCCAAATCTTTTGAAATATCTAGTTCTACACCATCACCTTGATCCACCTCTGCCCATTTCAGCAGAAATAACTTGCATATAGTCTATTAACTGTGAATTGCATGAATTTCCTTGCATAAAGCCATGTTGCCGACTTCCAAACCACTTATATTCCTCACAGAACATGTCTGATATGGTTGCATATTACTCTCTCCATTAATTTTCCTACCACTTGCATCAAACTTATGGGCCTCTAGTTTTCGACCCTATTTGTCACCTTACTTTTATGGCCTTGTACAACTATCGAACTTTTCCAGTCATGTGATAAGCAGACTCAATTTAAATAATGTTTCAAGATAAGGTATAATGTCACATCCTGCAATCTTTAAAACATTCATAATAATATTATTCATACTGGAACCCGTTACACTTTTTTAGTTTCCTTAGTTCCTTCACAATATCTTCATATTAAATTTCTAATTTTTTACTCTGTTCACTTCCAATTTTGTGGATAGGATCATTTTCTGATATACTCCTATCATTATTGAATCAAAGTCCCTAATAGTCTTACTAATCCAGTTGCTTAATAACTCTGCCTTTTTAAAATTCTCAATTACTTCTTTCCATCCTTGTCTATAACTGTCTCAACACCCTCTCTTCCCCTCAGTTTTTCTGATACAGCCATAGAAATTTATATATTCAACATTCAGTGGTCCCCATGCAACAATAATATTCTTAATAAACTCATCCTTTGCCAGTTTCTTTGATATTATTAATTACTTGTTTAATTGTTTCATGAATTCTCAACTGCCTTGCTGTCTCTTAACTATGTTATGTCCTCATCCCAACAACCTCTTAAACCACCTCACCTTCATGTTATAGTATATAGGGTCTGTACTTTCTGTCTTGGAATAAATATTCCATTAACCTTTTTTATTATAAAATTTCACAATTTTCGCAGGCGTCATTATTGAAAATTGCACTTGCTTGTTTACTTTTGGGTTTTGCCCTGCGATTTATTTGCTGATAACGCCAACGTTTCGGCCCCAACCTGGAGCCTTCATCAGGGCTTCTGTCTATTTCCCCGACTAGTGCTTTTTTTTGATAGACTTTACACTTAATTCACTGTTTATTATCACAGGCAAAGATGATTTTGATTATCCACCAAAGAATATTTTCTGTTCCAAAGAGGTTTCTGTATTACGGAGCAATCTTGTAGTTGTTACATGTTCATGTGCTAACACAAACTTCACCATTTGGCTTAAACCATAGCCGCCATCTCTGTTGAAATTGTTCGGATTTTTGTAAATTTCGATGGATTCCCTTATTTTCCTTTCTAAAAAATCCTTTGGCTTTGCTATGATCCTAGTTTTATCCCACTGAATTTTGTGGCATCCTTCTACTTGATGTTCCGCCACTGCCGATTTCGTGGTTTGTTCTATTCTCGAGTGACGAAGATGTTCTTTCACCCTAACGGAGACTGCTTGGCATGTCTCACCTATGTACACCTGACCACAATCGCAGGGAATCTTATACACACCACTCGATTGTAATGGTGCTCTACAATCTTTCGCTGACCTTAAAATGCTTCTAACCTTGTTTTTACTGGTGAAGATAGGTAGGACATTGATTTTGGCCAGCACTTTACCTATCCTCTCCGTGACTCCCTTTACATATGGGAGAAGAGCCTTCTTCTTTTGTTTCATTTCTTTTTTGTGGTCGTCCTTAAGCTGTCTGCGTCTCAAAGCACGGGCTATCATCTGACCACTATATCCATTCTGCCGTAGGGCCCAATTAAGATGGTCAGAATCCGCGATTCTCTCCACCCTATAAAATAAACTATTGATCAATGCTGTTTTTTGAGCAGGGTGATGATGGGACGTAGCATTTAAATAGCGGTCAGTATGGGTAGCTTTTCTGTAGACAGTGTGTGTTAGTTTCCCTTCTTTTCTTTTGACAAGCACATCCAAGAATGCCAGCTGTCCATACGTTTCCATTTCCATAGTGAACTTTATTTTCGGATGAATACTATTGATATGATCCAGAAAACTTTTAACTCCATTTCTCCATGTGGCCAAACTACAAATGTGTCATCCACGAATCTAAATCAGACTGACGGTTTTTTTTTGTGGCAGTAGAAATTGCCTCACATTCAAATATTTCCATGTACAAGTTTGCTGCCACTGGGGAGAGGGGACAGCCCATAGCTACTCCATCTTGCTGTTCATAATAATTGTTGTTCCATTGGAAATAGGTAGTTCTCAAGCAATGCTGAAACAGCTGGCTCCATTCATGATCAAATTCTTTCTTTATGATGTCCATAACCCCTGCTATTGGGACGTTAGTGAAAAGCGAAACTACATCAAAGCTGACGAGAAGATAATTCTGTGAGAGAGAAATATTTTGTATCTTGTCCACAAATTCGTCGAGTTTCTTATGTAACTGTCTGTATGACCTATAAGTGGTTCTAATTTTTTCGCTAAAAATTTTGCTAATCCATATGTTGGAGAGTCAATTACACTGACTATCGGACGTAGCGGTATGTCTTTCTTGTGTATTTTTGGAAGGCCTTAAAAGAGCGGAATCACTGGATTGCTGGTCAATATAGTTTGTTTCGTAGACCAATCAAGATTTAGGTTGTTTACAAGTTTCATAGTGAGATTTGCAACGTTTTCCGTTGGGTCTTTGTTTAATTTTTTGTATGTCTTGTCCGCTAATAACTGCTCAATTTTTTGTCTATAAATATTAGTGTCCAAAATCACTGTAAAATTTCCCTTGTCCGCAGGTAGAATTGTGATGTCTGGATTCTTCTTTAACTCAAATAATGCTTTCCTTTCGTTCCCGGTAATATTGGATCTAGGTGGTTTTGCCTTCTTTAAAATAGAAGCCACTTCAATCCTTAGGTTTTCTGCCAACAATTTTGGCAAACCTTGTAATGCACGTTCTACACCAACTATCACCTCTTCTTTTGGAATTTCCCGTGAAGGCAGTGCAAATTTGAATCCCTTACTGAGAATTGAAATCTGATCCTCATTAAGTGCCATCAAAGATAGATTCCTGATTTTAGTCATCTGTGTTGTCTTGATATCACTATTCTTGTTTAATTTATTAAATTTTTCTTTTTGTGAATTTATTACTTTGTTCCATTCGTTATAGGCCACTACCGTAACCATTCTGTCACACTTGTTCCAAAGGAATGGTGTGATCCGATTAGACAGTGTAATTCTTAGTTGATACAACTGTTTATCCACATAGTTTAATTTTCTCCTCAAATCCTGTATATGTTCGCGAAGCAGAGCCATACTTGCTTGAGACAGAATGTTCTTTGCTTTGACAGTATCAAAATAACATTTGATTCGAACACATTTCGGAATAACTTGTTTATCTCTACATTTCAATAACAACGATAAATTCGCTAGCGTGCGGCTTTTCTTCTGAGATATATTATCAAATTGTCTACACATATTAAACATCTCCTGCCCGTACAGATCAGTAATATAAAATTTCTCACTTTTCGCAGGCGTCATTATTGAAAATTGCACTTACTTGTTTACTTTCGGGTTTGCGCTGCGTTTATTTGCTGATAACGCCAACGTTTTGGCCCCAACCTGGAGCCTTGATCAGGGCTTTTGTCTATTTCGCCGACTAGTGCTTTTTTTTTTTTTTTTGATAGACTTGACACATAATTCACTATTTATTATCACAGGCAAAGATGATTTTGATTATCCGCCAAAGAATATTTTCTGTTCCAAAGAGGTTTCTGTATTACGGAGTGATCTTGTAGTTGTTACATGTTCATTTGCTAACACACACTTCCACATTTGGCTTAAACCATAGCCGCCGTCTCTGTTGAAATTGTTCGGATTTTTGTAAATTTCGATGGATTCCCTTATTTTCCTTTCTAAAAAATCCTTTGGCTTTGCTATGATCCTAGTTTTATCCCACTGAATTTTGTGGCATCCTTCTACTTGATGTTCCGCCACTACATATTATAATCCTGTCATAGGAAACTTTTCCTGTCGTTGGATATGCCAGTTGCACTATTACTCATCTAATATTCCTACATAGCTGCCTTACTGAAAAGCCTCCTTACAAACGATCTAACTCTTAAAGAAAGTACCCGTCACAATAAATGTCCACTAACAAACTATTTACATTGTCCAGCCTAAAATATCCAGGGCAGTCCATGCTGGCTCAGGCGAATCTTAACAATCTATACACTTGTTTTCAGTCAGAGTTTTTCCTAACTCTACTACACATCTATAGCAGGGGACTGGGCAAACAACAGATCTTAAACATTAGGAATCCCTACCTATAAACCTAGTCACTTTTGTTTGGTATATATATAATTAATTTTCATATTAATTATTATTTTAAACATCCAAAATTTATAGCTTTTGGAAAATGTATTCTTTTTATATTACTTTGAGTAGTTATTAAGATGAAATACTTTACTACAACTATCTTCAGGAAATGTCCTATCACCTTCCTTGGCAATACCACCCCTCATCATCTCTGGCTCAGCCTTGTGGCAGGTCTGAATGTTGACACATCATTCCTCTTGAAATACCTTTCACCTTCTGTATGACTAAGGATTTTGTTTTTATATTCACCCACATCATCTCCATTGTACTTGTACCTATTCTTCTATTTGCTGAAAGTATCCCTGAAATATATTTTTAGTTAAAAGTTTGTGCTTTTCTATAATTGTCATCCGTGCCCCTCCAGTTTAGGTGTAGGCAATGTGTAGAGAAGCACTATCGACCAATGGTCTCCTACGGTCACTATCCCCATAAGAGAACTAATGCCATTCCCCAAGTAGCACCTCTGTTTCCACGTTTACCCACATCTACAGCATGGATTCAACTATGGCTGGTCTTGGCAGCTTTGGACTCGACCCTGATATGCTGTAACACGTTCAACACTTTCTTGAGGTCACATCAGTACACAGTACCAATACTGTTTCCCACTATTACTTCTATGGATGAAACCCCTACAAATTGAATGTATATCCTTTATTTCCTGCCTAAAGTTTGCACTAGGTTTGAAAAATTGTGACCTGATAGCCTATACCCAGCCTGTTCATGTAAATGATGGCCTACACATCTCTCACAGCTACTATCTAGGAAGCAGAATCCTTTTTCTCTAGTCTTTCCTAGCATGGCTCTATCCGTAAACGCCTGCTGTAGCTTACCTACATAACACTCCTCTCTACCTGGTTCTGGTAAAGGGTCAAACCTATTTTTCCCCACAATTTCTGGAGCATCTCACTTCTTCATCCTGTTGACCCTATTTCCTCCTATAACGTGTTATCAGCTCTTAACGACCCTCCTCTGCCTACTCACTACACCCACCATCTCTGCTTTCGGCCATTATAAGCCGAGCTTCCAAGGCCTGGGCCCCCACAGGCTGGGACCTCCATAAGCTGTGCCTATACAGGCCAAGTTTCCACAGGCTGAGCCTCAAGGACCCTTACTCTTTCTCACAACCCCCTGATCATTTCACTTGTCTCCCTGATAGTTTCGCCTGTCTCTCCGATATTTTTTCCCCCTACTGCAAAGTGGACAAACCCATAGAGCTCATTTATCTCCCATGTTTCCTCTCCACTACATGACCAATGAAACTCTTTCTTACATCCACTAAACAGCACACCATTCTTTTTTATTCCTGCGACAGATGCCATATTTTCCATGTGTTATTTTTCACATGACCTTCAAGTACCTGCCAAACAAATTTAAAGTAGCAAGAACAATACTCTATAAGGTATTACAACACAATATTACTTAGAATAGATATTACTGAATGGAGCAGCTATTTAAACTACCACAGTACCCTGATAACACTTGCTGTCTCCCTATAACAGTGACGACACTAGTTTACTGCTAACCCTGAACAGTACCTCTAATCTCTACTATATATGATATAATCAAAGCTTTATTAAACAATTCCCATAGTCTACTCACACACAATTTATGTTAAGATACAATAACTATCACAAACTTTAGGAACTACTGTACTGAGCAGTTTACAAGACCCTTTTGTACTACAGGACACTATAGTCACCAAGTTACTGATAGATATACTGATCTTAAGACCCTGTCCTTTGTTAGTGCATGCTATAGGATATATGTTGGTTACTTTAATGTTCCTATACAGATGAATAAATTCCTAGAAGTACCCAGCATTCTGATTTTAGCATACTGTGCAATTCTATATGATAATTATATACAAATATTGACACAAAAAACCTCAAATTTATCAAAGTTTACATCAAGATGGCTATTATGGCTGAAGAAAGAGATACCATTTATACATTATTCGAGATGACAGCTTAGTGGTGCGAGAAGATAGGGAACTCTGTAGCTTGTTATGTTTTGGAGATACCTTTTCTAAATCTGTATTATTGGAATTCAGGCTACCTTTCACTGTATGATGAAATATGTTGTGAATGTGGGTTGAAATGTATGAGAGAAATTAAAGCAAAGTTTGTGTTTTCACCCTCAATTTGCAGGGTAAGTTTTTACCTTTAAATCTGGCAGTTGTTGCTTGTTACAGGAAACTGTCAGTAGTAAGGGTGAAAAATGTTAGTATCACTGGTGAATGTTACCTTCTAGATATTGCATACTAATTTTTGTGGTGACAATGAAAGTGCTATTAAGTGATCTCCCAATATGAGGAATATTTTGATCCTCAAGTTCTCTCCTGACTCAGTCTTCCACAATGCTCTACTCTGTACAACAGACTTCACTGAAAAACTTGCAGCATGCATTCAGTCACCACTATGTATTACAATCCTGTCATAGGAAGCTTTTCCTATTGTTGGATATGCTAGTTGCACTATTACTCATCTAATATTCCTACATAGCTGCCATTACTGCAAAGCTCCTTACAAAGACTCTCACTCTTAAACAAGTACCCGTCAGAATAAATGGCCACTAACAAACAGTTTATATTGCCAGCCTAAAATATCCAGGGGAGTCCATGCTGGCTCAGGCAATTCTTAACAATCTCTACACTTGTTTTCAGTTAGAGTTTTTCCTAACTCTACTACATCTCTAAAACTATTTAACTGGGGACTGGTCAAACAACACATCTTAGACATTAGGAATCCCTACCTATAAACCTGTCACCATTGTTTGGTATATATATAATAATTTTGTATTTATTATTATTTTAAACATCCAAAATTTATAGCTTTTAGAAAATGTATTCTTTTTATTTTACTTTGAGTAGTTATTAAGATGAAATACTTTACCACAACTATCTTCAGGCATTGTCCTATCACCTTGCATCTCTGCCTTGTGTCAGGTCTGGATGTTCACACATCATTCCTCTTGAAATACCTTTCACTTCTGTATAACTAAGAATTTTGTTAAAACATTTTAATATATGATCTTGTTTTTATATTCACGCCAGTCATCTTGCCTTTATCTGTAGTAATGAAATATTAATCCCTATATCGTTCCTTGTTTTCAATTTAATTTGTATGTAAAATCTAGCTGGTACCCACGACTTCGTTCGTTATTGTAAAGAATTCATATTGACAGCTATAGACATCTAACCACCCTAGTGCACGATGGGAGACTCGATACTATTACCACACACAAGTACCAGTCTTCTGCGCTATGTAGTTCCGGCAGCAAGGTAAAATTTACGGATACACACAAGTCTTTGGATGAAACACGAAAATATTCATGATCGACCAATTTCAAACACCATATCTCACACACTCCCACAGTTACCGAATTTCGGCCAACGTTGTGATCGATGGGAGACTCTGTGTTACTAACACACACAAACGCCAGTGATCTGCGATTGATAGTTTTCACTTAAAAGTAATACACCGTGACACATGCGTCTTTGGCAGAAATATGAAATTGCCGCAGGTCGACCATTTTCATCCCCCATATTTTCCACACCCCCATAGCTACAGACATCTAACAACCATAGTGCACGACAACAGACACGATTCTACTACCACACATAAACACCAATGCTCTATGCTATATAGTCGTGGTAGAAAAGTGAAATCTGCGGAGACACATGCCTTTCGTCGAAAAACGAAAATATCCTTGGTCGGCCACTTACAACCACCATATCTACCACAGTACCACAGTTTCTGAAATTCGGCCGCTGTTGTGATCGAAAGGTGACTCTGTGCTACTACTACACACAAACGCCAGTTATATGTGATCTATAGTTTTCGCTGAAAAGTGATACACCATGACACTTTTGTCTTTGGCAGAAGTATGAAACTGCCACAGGTCGACCACTTTCAACTCCCATTTCTCCCACACCCCCATACTTACCGACATCTAACAACCATAGTGCACTACATGAGATACGATTCTCCTACCAAACACAAACACCAATGCTCTATGCTATGTAGTTGTAGCAGAAAAGTGACATATGCGGAGACAGTCGAAATACGAAAATATCCTTGGTCGGCCACTAACAACCACCATATCTACCACAGTACCACAGTTTCTGAAATTCGGCCGCTGTTGTGATCGAAAGGTGACTATGTGCTACTACCACACACAAACGCCAGTTATCTGTGATCTATAGTTTTCGCTGAAAAGTGATACACCATGACACTTTTGTCTTTGGCAGAAGTATGAAATTTCCACAGGTCGATCATTTTCAACCCCCATATCTCAAACATCCCCCATAGCTACCGACATCTAACAACCATAGTGCACTACATGAGATAAAATTCTACTATCAAACACAAACACCAATGTTCTATGCTATGTAGTTGTGGCAGAAAAGTGACATATGCAGAGACAGTCGAAATTCGAAAATATTCTTGGTCGGCCACTTACAACCACCATATCTACCACAGTACCACAGTTTCTGAAATTCGGCCGCTGTTGTGATCTAAAGGTGACTCTGTGCTACTACTACACACAAACGCCAGTTATCTGTGATCTATAGTTTTCGCTGAAAAGTGATACACCATGACACTTTTGTCTTTGGCAGAAGTATGAAACTGCCACAGGTCGACCACTTTCAACCGTCATTTCTCCCACACCCCCATAGCTACCGACATCTAACAACCATAGTGCACCACATGAGATACGATTCTACTACTAAACACAAACACCAATGCTCTATGCTATGTAGTTGTGGCAGAAAAGTGACAAATGCGGAGACAGTTGAAATACGAAAATATCCTTGGTCGGCCACTAACAACCACCATATCTACCACAGTACCACAGTTTCTGAAATTCGGCCGCTGTTGTGATCGAAAGGTGACTCTGTGCTACTACTACACACAAACGCCAGTTATATGTGATCTATAGTTTTCGCTGAAAAGTGATACACCATGACACTTTTGTCTTTGGCAGAAGTATGAAACTGCCACAGGTCGACCACTTTCAACTCCCATTTCTCTCACACCCCCATACTTACCGACATCTAACAACCATAGTGCACTACATGAGATACGATTCTCCTACCAAACACAAACACCAATGCTCTATGCTATGTAGTTGTAGCAGAAAAGTGACATATGCGGAGACAGTCGAAATACGAAAATATCCTTGGTCGGCCACTAACAACCACCATATCTACCACAGTACCACAGTTTCTGAAATTCGGCCGCTGTTGTGATCGAAAGGTGACTATGTGCTACTACCACACACAAACGCCAGTTATCTGTGATCTATAGTTTTCGCTGAAAAGTGATACACCATGACACTTTTGTCTTTGGCAGAAGTATGAAATTTCCACAGGTCGATCATTTTCAACCCCCATATCTCAAACATCCCCCATAGCTACCGACATCTAACAACCATAGTGCACTACATGAGATAAAATTCTACTATCAAACACAAACACCAATGTTCTATGCTATGTAGTTGTGGCAGAAAAGTGACATATGCAGAGACAGTCGAAATACGAAAATATTCTTGGTCGGCCACTTACAACCACCATATCTACCACAGTACCACAGTTTCTGAAATTCGGCCGCTGTTGTGATCTAAAGGTGACTCTGTGCTACTACTACACACAAACGCCAGTTATCTGTGATCTATAGTTTTCGCTGAAAAGTGATACACCATGACACTTTTGTCTTTGGCAGAAGTATGAAACGGCCACAGGTCGACCACTTTCAACCGTCATTTCTCCCACACCCCCATAGCTACCGACATCTAACAACCATAGTGCACCACATGAGATACGATTCTACTACTAAACACAAACACCAATGCTCTATGCTATGTAGTTGTGGCAGAAAAGTGACAAATGCGGAGACAGTTGAAATACGAAAATATCCTTGGTCGGCCACTAACAACCACCATATCTACCACAGTACCACAGTTTCTGAAATTCGACCGCTGTTGTGATCGAAAGGTGACTCTGTGCTACTACTACACACAAACGCCAGTTATCTGTGATCTATAGTTTTCGCTGAAAAGTGATACACCATGACACTTTTGTCTTTGGCAGAAGTATGAAACTGCCACAGGTCGACCACTTTCAACCCCCATATCTCCCACACCCCCATAGCTACCGACATCTAACAACCATAGTGCACTACATGAGATACGATTCTACTACCAAACACAAACACCAATGGTCTATGCTATGTAGTTGTGGCAGAAAAGTGACAAATGCGGAGACAGTTGAAATACGAAAATATCCTTGGTCGGCCACTAACAACCACCATATCTACCACAGTACCACAGTTTGTGAAATTCGGCCGCTGTTGTGATCGAAAGATGACTCTGTGCTACTACTACACACAAACGCCAGTTATCTGTGATCTATAGTTTTCGCTGAAAAGTGATACACCATGACACTTTTGTCTTGGCAGAAGTATGAAACTGCCACAGGTCGATCACTTTCAACCCCCATATCTCCCACACCCCCATAGCTACCGACATCTTACAACCATAGTGCACTACATGAGATACGATTCTCCTACCAAACACAAACACCAATTGTCTATGCTATGTAGTTGTGGCAGAAAAGTGACAAATGCGGAGACAGTTGAAATACGAAAATATCCTTGGTCGGCCACTAACAACCACCATATCTACCACAGTACCACAGTTTCTGAAATTCGGCCGCTGTTGTGATCGAAAGGTGACTCTGTGCTACTACTACACACAAACGCCAGTTATCTGTGATCTATAGTTTTCGCTGAAAAGTGATACACCATGACACTTTTGTCTTTGGCAGAAGTAAGAAACTGCCACAGGTCGACCACTTTCAACCCCCATATCTCCCACACCCCCATAGCTACCGACATCTAACAACCATAGTGCACTACATGAGATACGATTCTACTACCAAACACAAACACCAATGGTCTATGCTATGTAGTTGTGGCAGAAAAGTGACATATGCGGAGACAGTCGAAATACGAAAATATCCTTGGTCGGCCACTTACAACCACCATATCTACCACAGTACCACAGTTTCTGAAATTCGGCCGCTGTTGTGATCGAAAGGTGACTCTGTGCTACTACTACACACAAACGCCAGTTATCTGTGATCTATAGTTTTCGCTGAAAAGTGATACACCATGACACTTTTGTCTTTGGCAGAAGTCGAAATTGCCACAGGTCGACCACTTTCAACCCCCATATCTGCCACATCCCCATAGCTACCGACATCTAACAACCATAGTGCACGACAGGAGAGACGATTCTACTACCACACGCAAACACCAAAAGTCTATGTTATGTAGTTGTGTCAGGAAAGAGAAGTATACGGAGATACGAATTTTTGGTCGAAATATGAAAACGCCCTGCACTGACCAACTTTAATCATTATATCTCCCACATCCCCACAGCTATCGGCATTCGGCCAACGTTGTGCATGACAGGAAACTTCATGCTACTTCCATCCACAAACATCAGTGATCTGTGGTAGGTAGTGGTGGCTGAAAAGTGAAATATAGGAAAAAACACGTCTATTTTTATATATATATAAGATTTGTAGTTCCCAGGGTAGAAATTGTGTTTGGCGTTGTAAGTTTGTTACATTGATTTCATATTCATACAGCTCTTTTTATACTCCATTCGTGGATGAATTTAATTATATATTATGTGATATTTTTTAGTTATTTCAAGTGATCATTTGCTAATAATATCAATACTGCTTATTATAGTTAAACCGGGTATGGAACCCTTTAAAAAAAATAGGTTTACAATTATCTAAATGTGACATATATACCTAACATAATTTTAAATATTATGTTTCTATTATATTTATTGTTGTTAACATAAAATGCATATTGGATCTTACTAACCAGACATCTTAATTTATTTTATAGATAATTCTTATCTATTTGTTGAAAAGATAAGTTGTTAGTTTACTGCTGTAAATGTCCATAGTCAACAAAAAATATTTCATATAAATTTTTGGGGGTCTTCTCTAAATAACGCTATGTGAACGTTTTACACAGCTGGTGCACTAGAAAAGCCTCCACTCTTTCAAGAAAAAATTTTCTTAATTTCTTATTGTTTGTATTTATATTATTCGTAAATTTCCTTAATGGTTTTTTCTTGTAATATAATCGCTAGTTTTTGCCTGTTAATTCTGATAGTATACCAAATATTGTGTTATGATATTTCGTTTGGTTTTTCACAGGAGGACTTTTCAGGTTCAGTTTATAGCATCTGTCAGAAATGCATATACAACTTATTAATTCTTGTAAAACTTAGGTTTGATTAAAAAAGGTCTATGTGATAATTTGGATATTATCTGTATTATTGTTTCTATGAGTTGAGTATCAACATTTCCATGGATTTGAAACTGTTACCTAGTACTACACCGGTTATTTTTTATTTATAGGGAATTTAGTGACTGTCAGTGCCACATCCATAAGCAGCTATTTCCTATAACTGGCTTGTCAGTGAATTCCGGCATAAAAAGGTATCTAGTTATTAGTAAAATAAACAGTAAAGGGTTAAATTATGAAAAATATAATGAGCGAAATATATTAAATAAACTGGTACCTACAGTAAAAGTGAAAAACTCGTTTACACTTTTTTACTCTAATGGGATCTAAGTAGGTTAGCGGCCATGCTCTAATAAATATTGTGAAAAACATTTTCCACTTTCCAGAGTTCTTGAAAATCATCAAAGAAGTCATTCTGATGAACGCCCATGTTCATGTGAAGTTTGTGGAAAATCATTTACTCGCTCTGTGGATCTTAAACGACATCAGCGGATTCATTCAGGTGAACGACCATTTTCTTGTGGAGTTTGTGGAAAATGTTTCTCATTGGCTGGGAATCTCAAAACCCACCAAAGAATTCATTCTGATGAACGTCCGTTTCCTTGTGAAGTTTGTGGAAAAGCATTTAAGCAGTCGGGTGATCTGAAAATACATCGGAGGATTCATCTAGGTGAACGCCCATTTTCATGTGAAATTTGTGTACAATCCTTTACAAAGTCTGGGCATCTGAAAGAACATCGAAAAATTCATTTTGGTGAACGGCTATACTCGTGTGAAGTTTGTGTAAAATCCTTTACTCGCTCTATATATCTTAAACGACATCAGAGGAGTCATTCTGAAGAACGTCCATTTTCTTGTGAAATTTGTGGAAAATGTTTTTCCTTTTCTTGGGCTCTCAAAGTACATCAGAAAATTCATACCAGTAGTCGTAAATTTTCTTGTGAAGTTTGTCTAAAATCTTTTACCAGCTCTGCAGATCTCAAACGTCATCAAAGAATTCATTTGGGCGAACGCCCATTTTCATGTGAAATTTGTAAGAAATCTTTCACACTGTTTGGGAATCTTAAGGTTCATCAAATGACTCATTTGGCTGAACGGCCGTTTTCGTGTGAAATTTGTGGTAAATATTTCTCAATTTCTAGAGATCTGACACTTCATCAGAGGGTTCATTCCAGTGATCGTCCTTTTTCTTGTGTGGTTTGTGGAAAATCGTATAAGTATTCTGGAGATCTTAAGAAGCATAAGAGGATTCATACTAAATAAAAGCAGTTTTTTTATGAAGTTTTTGTAATTTTTTTTTCACTTTCTCTATGATTCTTAAGGTTCATTAAAAGATTCATTTGTATGTACTCTTAATTTATTGTGAAGTGTGAGGAAAATATCTTTTTTTTTCTTGGGATCTGTTTTTTTTTGTATAGTTTTTGGTAAGGTCATCTTTAATAAGCATCTAAGGATTTTAATAAAAAATGTTTTATCTAAAATGAATCTGATCACTTATTCCGGTAAATAACTAATTTTGCGAAGGTTTTTGATTATCTCAGAAGCATTTTTAGCTGTTAAAATACATCTCATGATCCATCTGGCGAAAAACCCAATTTGCCGAGTCTTTTTTGTAATTTATTTATACAGTCTAAATTTTTGAAGTACAGTCATTTGGACAGATGTTCTATTTATTATTACAAATATTTTTCTAAAAAATATTATTTGAATTATATAATATGACAATATTTACTATAGTAAAAGGTATTTTTATTATTTAATTTGATGGTGAATTAAAATATCTTGGAAATATCTAATAATGATAATGAATTTCTCGAAATATTTTAGTTGGGTAAATAATCTGAATAGGCATCATTTTATTGGAAGAATGCCATTTTGTGCGATATTTGTGAACAAATTTTATTTAGTTTTTCTTTTTCGTCATAGTGCTTCTTTTATTCTTAACTTAATGGATCATGTGATTTATTCAGGTGAATGACTATTTTCTAGTGTAGTTTTGCGGATTTTTTACTGTCTAGGAGTCTTGAAAATTATCTTTTTTTCCAAATCGTTTCATTGCCTATTTATTAGTAACTGTTTTGTTTTTTAATTAACGATAAATTCATTAAGATGCAATTTAGTTTCCTTCGCTAATCTTGCTGAATTACCATTTTATACTTTCTATTAGGTATACCTGTTTAATTATTGTGAATCTTTTGTCAATTAAAAGAAACAAATAATTTACTTGAAATGATATTTCGATTTTATATATGTCCCAGTATTTTTGCTCTTCTACGATCCTTTATACAAATTAATATAAGAAATGAAGTAAAAGTGTTAGCTTTTAGTCAATTTTCTTAATAGAATTATTGAAGTGGTATGCATTTTGTGGTATATAATTTATTTTCAAATAATTATTTTGAATTATATTTTGTATAAATGAGCGAATGCCAATATAATCACTGGATATAGTGGTGTGGCTATCAGATTTCTTTCTGGTAAATGTTTGGTTCCTTCTTTGCCTGTTCATTTATTCCAAGCAGAGAATTAAATTCTATTAACTTTCCAACAATGTGTACAAATTATTTCTTTGAGCAGAATTATATAGGATTCACATTTTAATTTTTAGTAATATCAGTGCAATGGTGGTTTATTTTCAATTATTTTGTACTTTATTTAAGGAAGCAATTGAATGAATTATCATAGTAAACATAAATTGTATTTCCCAGTTTATAACAATTCTTTGGCTACAAAGACAGCTTTAAAAGGTTAAATATTCTATATAAATTTGTTATGAAAATATCCGCATGTAAATACATTTTGATTTCCAAGTTTAATAATTATAAGATTACAAAAACACACATAAATAGTTACATCTTGTGTACAGCTTGTTTACAAAAATATTGTTATTAACTGATAACTTTTAATTACCGATATAGTTTTGTCACATTTGCAATATGTATTACCTGTGAGCAGATAGTAAATAAATTATCATTGCAATGTGCTGTTTTGCACCACACTCTAGTGGTGTTGCCTTAAAGGATATCCCACTGTTTATTTGATATCCTGAGAGGTTTGTGCGATATTAAGAGTATGAAGTGAGAATAAATATGTATGTAATGGAACTATATCAGGTGACTAGTATCCTTTTGGAAGGAAAATATAATGCTACAGAAAATTTTCTTTTATCAAAAATACGTTGTATTAATAATCCACATATCTTATTTGAATAATTCATTTGTTTTGAAATATTTATATTCAGAGTGTTAAAACAGTACTTTTTTCAGCTTTCAAGGCTATCTAGGCATGAAATTTCTGTAACTTCTCTCCTCATCAGTCAACTATAAGGCTCTGTTGTTAGCTTTTCCATCAAGTTTTCATTTCCATGTTATCTCAAGGTAGTTTTGATGTTTGGAATTCTTTTTGAAACGTGATATGACAGGCAATGCAGAAAAATATTATGAGAACAAATATTTTCTGAAAGCAGTAGTGGCAGAACAACTTTTTGTTCTTTAAGAAAATCCAAACTATTCTCAAATATTGACAAAAAATTTTCAAGAACGTTTCAGAATATAGTTTCCAATTGACCCCTTTCTTGCGTCTGTAATTTCAAATATCTGAAATATACTATTTTTTTCCAATTTTAATACCTAACCAACTGTACATAAAAATTGAAGCTAAACCATTTGTATATATCCTTATTTCTATTCAGTTGTAATTCTGTTTTGTACATCTGGTATGGATACTATAGTTTATGTTCTAATTTTACTCAAATAATTTGGCATTAACAGTTTGAAAGATGAAGCGATAGGTCACACTAAGAGAATTGTAGTTTCAGGCTTCGAGTGACAGCTTATTGCTAGTGGATATCACCTTCACACTTCAGTACACTGTCATTTGAATCATCAACCTAAAACAGATTCTCTATAGACTGAACCATCAGTTGAATGTATCATCAGAAGTTTAGAGGTTTTACATTATCATCTTTAATATTTATTCTTCTTTTCTAAAAACTTTTGTTTAATTATCTTATAGGTTGCGTTTACATTGACTACGACCTTTTCGTTTTGTACTTCTCAATTTACTTGTAGCCTTTTTTTTACTATGTTTTCTTTTATCTTACATTTAATCGATTTTTAAAACTGCTCTATTACTGCTTCATACGGAGCAGTTTTTTTTCCATCTCCAGCGATCCTCAATAATTGTTTATTTCCTAATGCTTACTTTTATTTATATGCTTTGTTTATCTAACTCTTCCATTCATTCCATCCTTCTTCTGTTGATTTCCTTTCAATACCTGAGACTCATGTATGCGATATCAAGATTTCTCTGTCAAGTGAGGTGACTTCCAACTGGTTCAGTATCATTCAAATTTCCCTTCGTTGTTACTTATTTCTTCTGAGATTCATAACAAATAGATTGTTGTCAGAGTCGTTATCAGTCTTGGTATGCATTACAATTTAATACTTCGTTTCTGAGTCCCTGTTTAAGCATTATATAATCTAGTTAATAACTACCTATATATCCATCGTACATTATATTATTTTGTTTTTCCATTATGTTGGCTCTGTTTTTTAATTCTGTTATTTTGTTGTTCCCATTAGATTTTAACATTTTTGTCACAATAGCCTATAGCTGTGTGAATTTTTTCAATCCCATAGTTTGAATTAAAAACATGGTTCGTTCGGTTTTTTTTTCTATAGAATTAATCATCTGAGCTCTGTTTCTATACATTTCTTCGATACTATTTTTCACCGAGTTTGTGGCAACGTTGTTTGCCAAAACAATTGTACGCCATCGCTTAAAGTAAAACAATTTTACCATTCCACGTTCTTACACGTTGAGTATGGAAAGTAAAGCCCTCTTTTTGTCTGATTAATCACAACTAATTCAAACAGTAGGGGATCCAGGATTTTGGTTTGGGAGGGGTTTGAGCCAATTTTAATATGAAGGGACTGGAGCGGATTTTTTTTTTTTTTTTTTTTTTTTTTTTTTTTTTTTTTTTTTTTTTTTTTTGTGGCGACTTGAGTGGATTTCGTTTGGGTGGAGGCTTGAGTCAGGTAAGGGTAGGCTTTATAGTCATGCCGCCCTTAAGAGATCAGTATAGCTTAAAAAAATGTTTCCAAAATTATGATGTCGAGGGTGGAACTAGATACTCTCAGCAGATCTGCCGTTTTCTGGGATTATACCGAGCTTGATGTTTGGAATGTGAAATAAGTTAATGCTTTTATATTTAGAAAAAAATCTAATGATTAACTAAGGTGATACATGAATCTCCTACCAAGAAGCTGTGTGATATCCCTCCATACACTGGTGTGTCGCTTGGAAGACACAGCAGTAACTATTTCTTTTAGAATGTTGTCATATAGCTTTCTTCTTCTATCATCAGTCCCATATGAATCGTGTTTTGACCTATAGTAACATCGATCTTAGTATGTTGTCATATAGCTTTCTTTATCTATCATCAGTCCAATATGAATCGTGTTTTGACCTATAGTAACATCGATCATAGCAATCCAGCTTGCAATTTACAGTCAAGGAACCTGTTACTTTACACTTTGACGAGAAGGAATAACACAGTGTCAGAAATATTTGAAATTGACAGCTGTCATACTCTCTGCGACGGAAGCTACAAATATTGTTTGACAGTTGGTTATGCCGGTACATGGAGTTCAGATCTGACAAGCGTAGCGGAGAGAGAGAGCCTGCCTGGGCGGGAGTTCCCTTTTGCTTGGTGTCGCTTAATTCGAACTTCGGCTAGCAATCAAATTCCTTCTCTTATGTTTCAGCTTCATTTAACCGTTCTCCTTGCTCTTACCAATGTGTGTGTTGACTTGAACAACATAATAAGCACTGGACACAGTTTAGGTAGGTGTGAAATATTTGTTTGTTAATGATCGCCAAAATGAAATACTTTACTGAAGAGGTTGTAAAAGTAAGACGTAGAGTAGGGAAGTTTGAAAGTTTAAATATGTGAGCTCATACTAATAATTTCCTGTTCACCAGACATAGCATTTAGTCATTCCACCTTACTATTAGCTGTTTAATATTAAATAAAGGTGAGAGTAATTTAGAATATCAAGGCAGTTCAGCGGCTGGATTCTTTGAGCACTTGATGGCTTTTTACATTGTCGAATATCGCTCTTGTGTTTTTCATTTGTGAGGGATTAAAATAAACTATGAGGGGAGGAGATGAAGAATGTACCCTAAACACTGAAGGATTTTAAATTCAAAATTCGTGTAGTTCAAAAGTAGGTACCACGTTGAATACCAATCGGTAGAAGGGAATAATGATTTTATTTTTCATCTATGCCTTTAGAAATAAATATTAAGGAAGAACAGCCTAGGTGGAGCTAACGACAGTGTGTGTGGAGTACTCCGCTTAGTGGAAGTATAGCATGAAATTGAGAAAACTAAAGCGTTTAATATGTGATGTGTAGATGTCGAAAGCTAAGTCGACAGATCAGTTACGAAAGAAAGGTTTTTTTTTTTGTTGTAGCGAAATTTTTGATGGATACTCACACGATAGATCGAGTCTTAATCAGTGGCAACAGTGCAAATTATACAGAATATCCCCGATATAGTGTTTTAGTGGGCTGTGTGGTGAGTGGTAGGGAGGTTTAGTGACAACAGTGAGCACAAACAAAGCTCTTGTTCTTTTTATCTGTTGATACTATTAAAGGGATACTTTTTTCATCGCGTCATCGTGTCCACAACGATGGCTTCACGCTTCCGGCCTTCTCTGGATAACTAATCACGGCCAAAGATGTAAATACAAATTCAGTGTTACCCAATAACAATTCTTTTTATTTAAGCGAGTGTGAAGAAAAACACCGGGAACGCAATGAAAAGTATGTGTTTCATTAAAATCAATATTATTAGCAGCTTTTTGTTTAGTTGTATTTGTTCGATGTAGGTTTTTTTATTCTGTCCATAGGTATGTAATATAAAAATTTTGATTTTCGAGCAGTGATATTAGCGGAGTTTTAGTTAGATTCGACTAAAATTAATCATGAGTCAGAATTACAGCTACCATTCGCCGTTACAGCAGAAGGCATAAAGTATTTAAGTTTTTAAAAACAATATAATTTGATTTCACTAATGCCATTACTTCAGCCACATCTAGGTAGTTCAAATTTTATTGTCTGTTTAAAGTTTATTAATGTATCTAAATCGTGGGTATTGGAAGAGAAAGATGTAGCAACCATGGAGGTTTTAATTTCCTTTGCTTACTGATACGATTATTCCATAAGCGTGCATGCAGTTCCAGATGTATCGCAAAGT
Organism: Vandiemenella viatica; assembly: GCA_031002005.1. NCBI lineage: Eukaryota > Metazoa > Arthropoda > Insecta > Orthoptera > Morabidae > Vandiemenella > Vandiemenella viatica. Next base: position 1,692,591 of record JARYHS010006964.1, read on the forward strand.
GAACTAAAACCTGAGATTAATTTTATATTGTGATACAATACGATTAAATCTTAAAATTCGGCAAAAATCAAGCGGGGGATACGGGATGAAAATAATTATAGGCGTTTTATTGAGATGCTGAAGCAAATTTGTTAGTAAACAGATATAATCGCGAGCGTTTAATTTCATAAATTCCCTTTATACTAATTTTAAATGTTTTCTGAGAACATTATTCACAAATAAAAAATTTAAGTTCATGTGAAACAATCTCATTATTCGACATTGTCAAACGGATTCAGGGATTGGAATAAATTACCAACACATACTGAATAATTTACTCAAATCGCTAAATGAATATAGAGTTAAAATTAATAAAGCGGCCTCGGTAGCGTAGGGTATAGAGTGCGTACCGAAGGTCGTCGGTTCGAGTCCGGCCGAGGGCATGGGTCTTTAAGTGTCGTGTCTGTGAATATCACGTCAGTCCTGTAGTGTGTCTAATTAGCTAGAAAAAATCATATTGGAGAACCTGAAAAACACTGAGTGACATATAATTACTATGATGCTGGCTGTATGTTAATAAAATGTAGACGGGTATAAGAAAGGAGAAATATTGATGAATAAGGAAATTGGCACCAGGAAATGCGCTCCATCGCAATTTAACTAAATTTAGTATATGTAAAGCCCAATTGATATACAATATATTTCAGTTACTTCAATATAAAGTGATCACATATTCTATTGCTCAAAAAATGTGTAGTTTAACAGGCAAACTCAGTGCCATATTATTTTCGTAGTGAGGCTGCTACATTCAAGCATTTAACTAAAATTTTAGACATACGTTTATAAAGTCAAATAATATGATGTTTCTGTTTTTAGGAATGATGTTGTCCTTTCATACTTTTAAAAGTAATTTTCCCACAAAGTCACCGGGAAAGTGGGTTCATTTTATCTGTCGCCGCAAGCGAAAGTCATAATGCTGGAATGACAGTAGCTATGTCCCTTAATCCGTTGTAACATATTTTTCTTTTTGTAAGAGCTGATCAGATTGAACCATTTATTGGCCTATAGTAACATCGTCGGTAGTAAAACAGTTTTTAATTCGCCTTGAAGGAATCTAGTTGGTTTGAATTTGATTAAAAACGAATAAAACAGTGCTAGAAACATCTGACAGTCACAAGTGTGCTATCCCTGCATCTCACAAATGCTCTAGATTTTGAAAACCAATAACTGATAACTAATAAGCAAGTCTTGTAAACCAACTACCCGAAAAATTCGCCTGTGAATAAATGTATTTTGATAGCGGATGCACTGTGGGATTGAAATATTAATTGTCTTAACGTCCACCCTACCTTCAAGATATGGGAGCGTCCATAAGCTACGTGTTTCGGTCTAGGGAGGGAGGGGTTGGGTAGAATGCTACGCAGCGCTATGTGGGAGGGGGGTTTCCGAGCCAGGCCATTTATCTTTCCATTCATAGTATTTTTCACAGTTAGAGTGAGGTACAGAACACACATCAGCATTTCCATCATTTAATTATCTCTGTATGTAATTTACGATATTCTGACAAGACAGTACAAAATGTCTTCTGGAATCAAAACGGAAAAAAGCTACGTTCTACTTGAGGGTGTTGGTGGGATAGAGGCAAAAGTCACGTCGGGCTACGTAGGTGGAGGGAAGTTCACAGGGACCAAAATGGAGCTACGTGGTTTATTGACCCCACCCCCCAAATTGCTCCTCTGGCTTCCACTTATTTCCAAATATAAAAATATTTATTGCTGGAAAAGTTTTTGAGTTAAATGAAGAGCTGTAAGCAGCCAGTGATTGGTACTGTTCTTTTCTTTTAGAATCTCAGTTCGGGTATACATTCCATTTATCAGAACTGAAAAAGTGATTACTTAAAAAATAAAAAAGGGGCGCAAGCGCAACATACTCAATATGGATCACCTGGTATTCGACGTCAGCTTGGCACTTCCAGTTAATTGTCTAGAAATATCAATGATACAACAAGCGTCAAAGGCAGGGCAGCAATTTTCACTTAAAAATCTCCAACATCAGTGAATTTCCTCGTGTACTACATCTGCAATAGGATAGAACCAAGAAAGCCGAAAAGTTCATAGACCTAGGAGACTGGTTGGAACCAAGTCCCCCTGAAGGAGCAGCATTATCAAATCGAATTAATAAATTAGAACAAACATGCCAACTAATCAAGAACACCTACAACGGAAAGTGACTCCTCCACAACAATAAAATGCAGCTCAAACAGAGTTTCTCCCACCCAACCTTCTATGTTTTAGAATGACTGACATCCTGAAATGTCTCATAGACCAAGTAGAAATTCAGGAAAGAGAGATAATGAGGAAGTAATGAGTCAAAGATGGAAATGAGTACAAAGACGACCTAATGATCTAATAAGGGGCACTATCGCTAATATGAAAAAATCGCGGACGTGGTCTGTACTTCTGAGTACATTTTATGGACACTTCTCCAGGTTACCTCTTGAAATACGTCCACCCAGCGTATGACATTCTGACAACTAAAGTACCATATCTCTGTGTCTAATAGAAGTGAGCAAGAATTGTGGGAGACACCTCGACACGTCACGGTGAGCCATACCCTACACTATCGGAAATGCAACGCTGTTTCCGCCGCGTGATAACAAAAAATAATAGTTGGAATACAACTTATTGTTGGTATTTACACGGAATTGATAGCGTATAATTTAATCATAGTGTAGGATCTAGAAATTTTCCGACATGGGGCAAAAATTGTGAACATTATTTTGCCATAACCATTGTTGCCCTTCGTCGCGACATAAATTGCCGTCCTTCAAACACGATTTTTCCGCCCCCTCAAGTTGCTGTCAGGGACGAGTGACCCAGTTTGCCCACCCACCCACTGTGTATTCATATCAGTAAATGATGATTCATAAAAATAAAAGATTAATATTTCAAAGAGGTACCAGTAAGAAGTATGATACCTCAGAATATTCTAATAGTTATATATATCTACAGAATCCAAGAACTAGCATTAGTGTTATGTTCCATTGTTTATTACCGCAGTAGTATTGTCAAAATTGGTAATCATATTTTTTGTAATTAGCTTTTTATTATTTTATTGTGGAAAAAGATCTAAAGAGTTATAAAATTTTTAAAAATTCAATCGTCTTTCAGTTTAGAAATTTTTTACTGAGTTCTGATTCAATTGGATGAATCCAATACCTCACATTATTTTCTTTTTTGGTTCCACTTTCGATAATCACAGAAGCATCAAATTTTCGTCAGCAATATTTGATGTTCCACACAGAACTGAGCTATGCGCACCGAAGCACCACTTCGACGAAAAACTGCTCCAGCTGATTAGGGTTTCCCATTTCTTGTTTGATTTTATCTTAAATTCTTTCAGTAGAATTTCTCCGCGCTGCTAATTTTTCCATTTAAGGTTTAAAATAAACAAAGCTTTTTCTGCCCGCCGCCGCGCACGTCGTCGCTTCGTCTGTTTTCGGTACGGCCGACTGAAGAAAATTAATCAGAAATAGAAATATTTTGTCCCTCTCTGTATCACTACACTCCAGTGTTCAACACATAATATATAAATACATTAAATAAATAATGATCATTTAAATTTAACTATTTATTTTTTACTATGTTTATAATTATTCCCCAATTTCATATTCTTTTAATAATGCACTTTTTAGACTTTGAAATTTAACATTTTTCTATTGATCACTCACCGCAACTTTATCTTAACCTGTACTTTTGAACCATAAAATACAGTTTGAGCGTCTGATTGGTTCCATGGAATGAGGAACATTTTTTATGACTTGTGTTCATTACATTTCATTTTACCAGGAAAAAATGAATGAAACTGATATCGGCAGTGTTTTTCTTCTCCTGTTCCAACTTCGGAACAGTAACAAAATCTTCTCGGGTTTCCAGCCGGATGTTGGTGTAAAAACACGACGTTTCGACAGCTGACTCAAACAGAGACAGTCAGCTGAGAACAACTACAAGATACCTGATGAAGACAGCAGAGTCAGCTGTCGAAACGTCGTGTTTTTACACCACCATCCGGCGGGACACCCGAGAAGATTTTGTTGCATCGATACGCCGGGAAAATCTCCACTCAGTGTTCGGAGCAGTAACCATAGAGGCATTTCACTTTCCTCTCCAGTATCCAATGTTTCACAAAGTATTGAGCTCTACGCGCCAAATCGGCGGTCCACGCGTCGGTCCAGGCGGCGGTCAACTCAACAGTAGTGGCAGCCGCGCTTCGACCGCTGCACGGCGGAAAGACACCTCGTCTGTTTTAGGACTTAGAGTTTTAGTCATAAACTAATTTAGTTATTTTCGTAAATTGTTCACCATTCCCCTGGTAATTTATTCTATTCCGTTATTCGGACCCACAAAATAAATTTTTCCCGTTCCCTTAAGCCTAAATTCGAGTAACAGCTTGGGGCTACGTTAATCTCTTCTTTTCAATACATTCTCCCAAAACTACATCATTCACTTTTTTCAATGAGGCGCTGATGTCAATAGTAAAATAATTAAATAATTTGGTTCCCTGTGTCGGATTAAGCTACAAAAATTTGTTTCCCTTGATTCCCAACAGAAGTGTACTTAAGCTCATCACAATTAACGAGACAATTTTTTGTTGTTATGAAACGAATCACAAAACTAAACCTGTGACAGATTAGTGTGAAAAATTATAGAATGAAAATCATAGTAATCATTGAAGTAAGTGTATTGGTAATAGGGAAGAGCTGTTCGGAGATAGGTCGCGTGGATTACATATGTAGTCCACTCAAGCCATTTCTAATGGGATTTTTCAGAGCGCGGCTAAAGCAGGGTTAAGAAGCAAGACGAGGTGTGTCGTGAGCCAGAGACAGGAATGCGCCGCGCGATGTAACAACTGAAGAGCTGGCCTGGCGCGTGGTCCGTTTGTACTAGATACCACGCAACACTCCAAGAATCTAATCTGAGGAAGTTTCGAGAGAAAACGAAATATACCAGTAAGAATATGATAATTGACTTATTTTTTTGGATCATAACAGCAGGTAAAAAAATTAAAGAGAATGGTTAATCGTTATTGGTTTTTATTATTATACTTTCCTTAAATCTTTTCAGGAACAATAAAAAATTCCTTTCTGAACTCAATAACTTAGCTCTCCTATTCGCCTTTAGGCTAGTATTCTTACCCCTTCCTCCATCACTACCGACCCTTGTGCCCCCACACCAACATTCCAGAGTTCAGATGGTTTTATGCTGTTCCATGGCAACAGATGTATCCTGGCGGTATTCATGCCTATATTCGTCATCTCTGACGGGTGTTTAAACGAATTATTAAATAATGTATAGTTTATAACAGTCTATGTCTGCAGCTAATAAATGCCCCTAAAATGCACAGCCGCACCGTACATATTATCTTTGGAATTAATAATGGACCTGGACCAAACCCTCGTCTCTTGCTCCATCTTATTTTTGGATGGTGAACGCGTAGAAACTGACAGCAAAGCTAAGCCTGAATCCCTCTTAGTTTGCTGGATGGAACTAGATTTCCGCGCCCTGTAATCAAATTTATAGTGTGAGACACATTCCTATCCCTTATTAACTTCCAGTATATCATCACTTTTACCCGAAAACATGAAAAATATAAACGCTGGACCGTCTCAATAACTGGTTAACGCTTTTAGCAGACATGATAATTTCATAGATTGACG
>JARYHS010006964.1:1699285-1747285 GCA_031002005.1 Vandiemenella viatica
TTCTTTTTTTAAATGGATGAATACATTGCCCTTTCAATGTTGATGATAGTGTTTTTTTAATTTTTAAATTATCTTCTATAGTTTTATTTCTTAACCCTGAATTTATCTGATATTAATTAGTATTTTACTTTTATGCAGAATATGCTGCAAGACGCTGAACAAGAGGATTCAGTATCCATTCCTATTCCAGATAGGTAAGGTAGTTCCTTGATATTAAGCCTATTCCACTTAATATGTACATTGATGTTACTCTAAAATTTGACCACCTCTTACAACCAACTGACATCTAGATTACTCCAGTTTTAATATGCCTCATTTTTGTAAGAATAGAAATTCTTATGACATTGAATACAGATAAATTTACCTTAGGTAACTAGTTAAGTGAGTCCAATGATGAAATGTGTTTTCTTCTCAAAAATAATTCCTGGCTACATGCAGGATTTTCCAGGTTTTATTTCTAAATTGATTTTCTTTGTCTTAATTATTTTCTCTCTCTGACAATCGTAAATGCTTCTGTTAACTTACATGGATATCTATAAGTTTAGTTGAATAGTTTTTTTCCAAGTATTACACAATAGCATTCTAGATCAAGAACTGTAACAACATTTTCAAAACAGTTAGTTGCAGTGATTGTTCAACAAAGCAAACACAGGGAAACAATGTCAAATTGAGCCACTTCTTCTTATGAAAATACTGTAAAGTGGCTGCTTCATACCTCCCAACATATGGCTACCAACCACTAAAATGCTTTACCAAGACAGTCTTCGGAGTGATAAACTCTCTTCCAATACTCTCAGTGATGGTTCGCCACTGACATACTGCTTCCTATAGCTTATGCACCCAGCCCACTGATTGGTCAACACAGTCTCCCTTCAAATGCTGTGTCAGGGAGTGCAGAACAAGGTATCCATCCCCACGACCTCCCCTATGAATTCATTTTGTGGAACCTGTTTCTCATAAACCTGATATGTTATATCACAATTCATATTTACACAATTTGAGTATCAGACAAGTTGCTGTAAAGAAAATATGTGTATTGCTTTCCATACTGATTATATAATATTCTATTGTATTTGGTATAATGTGCATGCTGGGGTGATATATATTAATAAAATCCTTTATCCAAACTTTTTCAATAAAGGAACTGAAGTTATTTTCTCTTTCTTTTTATAGGTTAGAAATTGAACTTCAACCAAGCAATTTATTTTTGTGTTGTGCAGTGGAAAAGTTAGAAAGTACATCTAACCCATTAGTTAGATCTGATTTGAGCCGTATCAGTATATCTAATGAGAGCATTGATAATAAGATATCCATAATCAGTCCCTCACAATATACATGTACTAAATGTCTTCAGTTTTTCTGCACAAGGGAATTGCTAATAAGGCATGTTTTTAATCATGAGCTATGGGTAAACACACCATTATACATTTGCCAATACTGTGGTCATGTTTTATTAAATATATTTCAGTTGAATGCCCATAACTTTCAATCTACATTAAATGAGATCTCACTAATTGCCCATGCTTGTGCAATCTGTGAAGAATTTTTTCTATCCTGGTGCAGTCTAATAAAACATGTGTTTACCCATATCTCAGCTGTTGCAACTCCCTTGTATGTTTCTACACATTGCTCTCAAGTATTTGGAGATATGGCAAAACTCCACTGTCATCAACACTCCAGGAACACTTCACAAGGAAGGTAAGATATAGAGCTGTATTATTTTTTATATTTGATTTTAATCTGTGTGTAAAAATAATTGTTTTGTGACCAAATGATATGCATAAAAATGGCATTGTACTTAACTCATTATAAACATTTTAGTACACTAGCATGCTTGTAAACAACTTATTTCTACAGAGGCAATGCTAGCAAGTATCTGTGACATTGACACAGGCGTTGGTCTCAGGCATCCTGTGATGAGTCTGCATATTTTATGGGGTGCAAAATTCTCTTTGTTAGTTTCAGGTGATGTAAGCCATAAAGGAATGGTGCACATTGCTTGTTGCACACTGCTAAAGCATCAGTGTGGAGGACATTTGGGTTAGCTACACAGCATGTTTTGCTGAGTTTGCTTAAGTAATGTTTTGTGCAGAGACATTCAGCTTGACATTATGGTAGTAGGTATTCAAACCTGAGACAGTGTCCATAGTTCTTTGGTTTACATGAACTGCTGGAATTTGATGTAAAATTGCCTCTTGTTGATAGTTAATTTATTTGGTGCTGTTCCTACTCATGACTATAAAATGAACATTGAATGTGATTCAGTTTTTTTTTTAAAAAAAGGGTAGTGGTTGATCTGGAATGTATTTCTTTTTCTTGTGGCTTTACACCTCGTCGATGGTCGAAGTCAAGGCTATTAGAGACTCTGAAGGACTGAGACCAGTAACGGGAAGGAATTTGTATAAGGGCTTTTATAGGAAGCATCCCATAATTCACCTGTAGTGATTTGGGAAAATGGTGGAAAACCCAAATCTGGATGCCCAGATGGAGATTCAAATCCATGTCATCCAGAATGCGAGGCCAGAGTGTCACCCACTATGCTTGGTGAGAATGTCATGTCATCTGAAGTTCCTTAGTTCTTTGTGGTTCATCACAAACAGCATTTTCATCTAAAATTTTTAATAGTTTTTAAGAAATTGCCATATGATTATTAATTGAGGAAGGTGACAAAAGCAGCATTTACAGTTTGAAACATTGAGAGGGTTCAAACTTTAGTTTTCTGGCTAGCAGTGAATACAGATGTATAGGCATAGTTGAGGTGGCAGGCATTCCAGAAAAAAGGATACATTACATTTACATCATCAGTTAAATATAATGCAGCATTCTGCAAAGATGTTCGCCACATTTGTAAAGTGCTGACGAAAAACAAATTTGAAAAAGAATCTCTCAACAGTATATGGACTGTTATAATGTAGGTTCCATGAATTTTGTGCCCTAGTTTGTAACTGTGGAATAGACATTCATCCCCTATTGCATGCCAGAAAAATTAACAGTTAAAACAGTGGGTATAAGGCAATGGCTGGAAGCAAAAAAGATGCAGTCGATTACATCTTAGAGAAGAACCATGTAAATGAAAAGGAATTTTATAGGGAGCTTTGTAGATAGAGTACTGTGGATATTTTGATAAGTGGTAGTGTTGTCTGACTTTTGAGTGGCTTGTACAATTATGTCTGCTTCTATTCTTCTTTCTGGAACCTACATTGAGTCTTAACGCAAACTAACTAATTAGAGTAATCAATTTTTTTGTTGTCACATAAACGTCATTACCCTGTATGGACCTCCATTAACAATGTGAGGCAAAATAAGGGCAAATCTCACCAAGGGGGCAGTGGTCAATGGGTATCTCATGTGAGCTAAAGTTACATGTTCGGTCAGGTGGGGGGAAGGGGAGGTCCCGTCAAAATCACACATCATCGTAGCGGGGGAAGAGGTCTGACTGCATCTCAAGTAACCTCACCATGGGGTATGAAATTCTGAGAAAAAGCCCACTTAATTAATGGATGCCCCCTTTTTTAGGAATAACAATTGAAATAATCTGCAAGAGTTTTTGAAGAACAGGAACTCTGTTTGACTGGGTTGAATACTCTAGACCAGTAACGAGCAAATACTACTCCAGGCATTTGATCCAGTTGGGAGAAGAGGAATCCAGAATTAAAGAAGAATATATCCATCTTTAATTGAATCAATACATCTATCCATAAAAGAGCCTACAGTAAATTAATAGACAAGGACTTCAGTGTCTAGGATTCTATCCTGTAAATTAATATCAAGCGCATGTAACATTTCACAATTGCCATTTGAGTATGGGACACAACTTAACACAAGATGTTTAAGTTTTTGAAAAGTTTCCTTAGCAACCCGTTCTTTGCCTCCTCCTCAGTATTCCCCTATCAGTCAATCCATATTGTTTATGTTTGAATCTGTTCATCCTTTCAGGAGTCATTTCATCCAGTATGTGTGTCATGTGATCTGTCTTATCTATATTGATAAACTTACTCTTTGTGTGTTGAAAGTTGATGCAGAGTCCTTATATTCCAAATTCCTTGCTAATTATTTTGAAACTATATAGAAGAAACTGATAATCTCAAAATAAGTCTGTAAAGATCACAATATCCTTTGCATAGAGGATTCTATTAGCCTTGTACCTTTTATCCTGATCCTTTTATTAGCTTCTTTGAAGGTATTATAAGAGCAGGTTTCTGAATATAATTGAAAAGTGGCAGGAATGGTATACATTCTTCCTTAAGACATTCTAAAATCTTTATTTCTTACATAACATGGTCTCGAACTTTTATATTCCCTCTTTAATTCTAGTTAAGCTAAGTTATTGTGTTTATTTCATTTTTGTTAAGACACATGCATTTTAGCTAAGGAGCATGTGATTTTTATAATTGTTAAAAGTTATAGCATATTCACTAGAGCACTGAAGAAAACTATTCCATGATTAAAAAGTTGTGAAAAAAGATAGGCCTCCAAAATATAATTTGAAATATAGATATATTTTAAGTCCATTTATCCTAACGGTTTATTCACAATGATTTATTGATCAAAATATAGTCATTCAGTGGAAATATTCTGCATAAAAATAAAGGAACAACCACTTTAGAATTTGATAAATGTAATATGGAATAACACACATTTCTGTTATAATATTGATTGCTGTATTGCATAATAAAAGAAGCTCCTGTCCAAGTAAGTAGATTTATTACTCATTTTGTAACTATAACGGATCTATTAAACAGGTAAAGTTTTAAATTACTAATTTAAGGTTTCTGTAGCAAGCAAAAGTTATTTATTTTCTAATAGTAATTATATTTTTATTTCTAGTGGTTTATGAATATATAGCATTTTAATTCATCAGCTTCTGATTGTAATAGATTTACAACCAAATTTATATTACAATTTTATGGTTCAACTAACATTTGCAATTTGGGTTCTTATATCATATGTGCCGGGTTGTTGAGTTTCAAGACCAGTGATATATGTTACGTGTAAATACATCTCTCTATATGAGCAGCATTATTTCAACTAGTTGAAAATTTAAAAAACATATATCAGGGTTGCATATGAATATACTTATGCAATATACTGATTTGTTACTACATATTGACATGGCGATTTTGCTGTTTCTAGGGACTTTACAACTAGTGCTTTCGAGGATGAGCTTCAAGAAAGTGACATACAGGAAGAACTAGCCACAATCTATCACTATCATATTAGTATTAAAAACAAAAAAATGCAATAATATAAGCCACTATACAAAATCGTCACCTGTGAGTAAATTAAGTGAGTCATATTTTTATTCTTGCAAGCATAAAAAGCACCAGAAAACTGATACAGTTAATATTGCTTCGTACAGTGAAGTTTGTAAAGAAAATTTGATGTGTTCTAATGGTCTTAGAAAGTATCAGAAGATTATTTCTGTACTGGACTCATTTCCAAGAGAAATTTCTGATAAATCTTTCATCCATTTACAGAATCATAAAATTCATGAGATGATACATGGTAGGAAAAACCCATTTTCTTGCATGGTTTGTGCAAAATCATTTCTAGTGTCTGGGTCTGTTAAAAGCGATCACAGTATTGATTTAGATCAACGCCCAGTTTCTTGTGAGTATTGTGAAACATATTGTAAGCAACCTCGCCATCTTAATAATCATAAGAAGATTCATTTGGGTGAACGTCGTTTTGTATGTGAAGTATGTGGAAAATCTTTTACAAGGCTTGACAATCTTAAAGAACATCAGAGGATTCATTTAGACGAACGCCCATATTCTTGTAAAGTTTGTGGAAAATCTTTTAGAGCCTCCGGTGACCTTAAAAAGCATCACAGGATTCATTCAGGTGAACGGCCTTTTTCATGTGATGTTTGCGGAAAATCTTTTACACAATCTTGTAACCTTAAAAACCATCGGAAAATTCATTCGGGTGAGCGTCCTTTTTTCTTGTAAAGTTTGTGGAAAATCGTTTACACAGTCTGGTAGTCTGAAGGGGCATCAGAGGGTTCATTCAGGCGAGCGCCCATATTCTTGTGAAGTGTGCGGAAAATCGTTTAGACAGTCTTGTGCTCTTAGAAACCATTGGAAAGTTCATTCGGGTGAACGTCCATTTTATTGTAAAGTTTGTGGGAAATCGTTTGCGCAATCTAGTAACTCCAAAAAGCATCAGAAGATTCATTTAAGATAACAATTATTTTCTTGAAAAGTTATTCATTTTCTATAACACTTAAAGATCACCATATAATTCATTCGTGTTAACTCCTTTTCTTTCTTCAATCGTAGGAAAGGTTTAAACCAATTTTTATTCTTAACGTACATGGAAATAATGATTTTGGAGAAAGAATGCTTTTCTTTGAAGTATGTATAAATTGCTAAGTTGGACAGACAGTGGAAGATTTGTTTGGGTAACACACATTTCATTGCAATATTTTTGAAGAATTAATACTATCAGCAGCTTTTAAAGATTTAAATTAATTAAGCCTGACATATATTCATTTCCTTGCAAAGTATGTGTAAAATGTTTACACCATTAAGGATTTTTAGAGGCATCAGATGACTATTAGATGAACTTTTCTTACTTAATTTTTGTTTAAAATCTGTTCTATTTATCAGAGCGCTAAAAATACGTCTAAAGATTTATTTGGGTGAACGCCCATTTTACTGTGTAATAGTTTGTTATCTTAAAAGGACTTACAAAATTATCTATTCATTATAAGTATTCCTAGTATTTTGTTAAGAATGATAGGTGATCTTTTATTTTCGTGTGATGGTTGCTTAGTTCTGAAGTGAATCAGGAGTTTCTTTCAGGTGGTTATATGTTTCTATTTTGAATGCATAACATTTTTTTTGCAATTTGGCCAGTATTATAAATCATGAAGCTAATTTTTTATTACTGAGAAATTCATATATAATCTTGTATCATTAAGAGTTTTTGTAGAATTCTGTTAGATTTTAATCTCATTCCATGTTTTTTATCCTGTAAAATCGATGAGGCATTAGAGTGTCCATTGTGTTTTTGTCTTTTCTCTTGCTTGTTTTTAGTTTAGATTTTATAGTAAAATATCTTTTAAAAATCAGGGATATAGTTTATTGTAAACCATGTTTTGTTTTTGCATTTCAGTGTGCATTTTCTCTTTTCTTAGTAACATTTGTATGAATTTTAATAACTGTTGGGGCTGTATGGCATATTTATTAATATAGTCTTGAAGCTCCATTAATTAGTGTTTATCAATTTACTTTCTATTGTGTTGGGAGTTTTATTGCCTAATTTACCTTTATGTGGTCAGAGAAATTACAGAATTAAAAAATGGTGTCATTTATATAATTTCAAGATTTATATAACCCTATAAGTTGTGTTATGGACCTTTAATTATGCTTGTATTAATATTTATGAAATATTTATAATAGTTCTAAGTACCGTAATATTGGTTTGTATTTAATATTCCATTCTTATTGTGTAGGAACAATGTCAATTAGTCAAAAGTTTGTCCCCAATGATTGTGAATGTAATATTTTTTGACTTTAATTGTTATCTTTTGTCAATAATGATATTTGTAACTATTTAGGAAATATATTTTTGCAGCTATGAGGTAATCAGCACCAAACTCCAATGATCTTACCTCCACTGATATGTAGTTTTTATCAAACATCCTGAGAAGTCATATTAATATTTAGCATTGTGAAAGAAAATATAAATCTGAAATAATATAACTTCACAAAATCACATACACATGTTTGAAGAAAGTGTTAATATTATGGTCTATGTTTATAAGCTATAACTTTATTAGTGTAAAGGCATTGAGAAATATGTGGTTATATATAGTCTAAGGAAATAAAATATCATTACAGTATTTAACTATTACTGTGGTTATAAGTAATATCCATACCTTAATAAAGAATAATATCATTAAGACTAATTGTATAAGTCTGTAGCTGGTTATGTTACTGGTAGTCAACTATTTATTTCAAAGTGCTGAGTAGAAATATCCCGTTCGAGATATTACATTTTAATATTCTTCTTATAGCACTGTATAAAGCTTTCTATTAACAGATTTTCATTTCTTTCATTTGATATCATATGTCTTTATAAAATCTGATTACAAATTGGTTGGACCACTTGTAAGGAACCAGGCCGATACCGGGGTAGAGTATCGCCTCAGTGCCTTAACTTATACTCGTGATCACACTTTAATGTTCAATGAGAACTGGCTGAATATTTTAATTTAGTTTGACCATGTTGCCAGGATACAACTAGAACGCTACAGGTCGCCACAATATTTGAAGACCCCAAATATTGAAAAGGTATTACAGCAGCTACAGAAATAAAACAGTTCACTTTTCCGAAAATTCTTCAAGTTTATTTAAAATGAAATTCAAAGTTCAAACAGCATTCTTAAGTTGCTTAGGCAAATCGAACAATCGTTCCAAAAATTACAGATTATGGAGAGAAGTAAAGACCGACCAACCCCGATGAAAATTACCAGTTCATGTTAAGTAAACAAATGCCACGCCCCCCTGCCAATGTTCCATCATGGCCGACCCCGGTAGTGCCAACCTAAAACCTGAGCTACCAACCTAAAGTCGGAGTTGCCAACCTCACCAGAGCACACGCTTATAACATCTTATTAGCACGACTTCAAAACCGGAAAAGACCCAGTCTTCACCACGCGTCATGTTTTATACCCTCGCTGACGTCAGAGCCAAAATACCACTTTCTGCTAACACATAGACGATTTAGACCACAAATATCTCAGTAACTAAACAGTTATGCGAAACCTTAGGTGTGCCAGTGTTTATACTTATTTAATTGTGAAATAATGGATATTTAGTGATTAACTTTAAGTGTTTGGTTTAAAAGATCCTAGCGTAGGAGTGAACTACTTTCCTGCCTGGGGAACTACTATTGTTCTGGAAATTTCTACATTTCGTCATTTTATTAACGCCACAATTTATGCAAATTATCTTATTATCACTGTGTTCTACAAAAATTCCTAAGTCTATTGGTGTAATTTTTATTAAGATTGGTGCAGGAAAAGTTTAACTACGACGTAACCAAAGTGTGATTTCAGTTTTAATTTTATAACTTTATTTCTATTACTTTTATCGCAAATCTAAAATTACCACGAGATTCTCTGAATTAAATCACGTATTCTGAAAGTTATCTCATCCCTGTATCTGGTCGTAAACGGCTGTAATTAATTTATGAGTTGATCACATGTCTGGTATGGAAACTAAATTTTAAGATCTCTATAGAATCTGTTCCATTGACTGGAATTACTTGAGATTATTATTTGTGATATTAGATTTTTGGTTCTTTCCGGAAATCTACTTTTTATTTCGAATGTCCTCTAGGATTTTGAGATAAAAATTGTTAAAAGTGAAGTGCAACTGACGAAGTATTAAAAATTGATTTAAGTTATTTAAACGTTCTGAAACTACGAAATTTTAGTGAATTTATATTTTAATCGCATTATTACTTCCCTACTATTACTTTATTTTGTTCGAAAGTGTGTGAAAACAGTGAAATGCCAAATATTAGAAATTGCTTGTGTACTGAACTGGATTATTTTGGATTATCATATTTAAGGTTAGTAAAAGGTGTTAATATCATTACAGAAAATTGATTTAGTTGGTTTATTAACTATTGAGTTACTTTCTTGCTTGTAAATCGGTCTAAAAATGTCAAAATACTTCCAAATTAGAAGTTCATAATTCCAAGGTAATATTATTACTGATTATTTAGTTTTCGGTTGATTTAAAGTTTGTTTATTATTATACAAAGTTTATATCCGGCATTTAACAACTACTGAAAGTCTTTACTGCTTTCAAATTGGTTTAGAAACTACAAAGTTAACCTATATCAAAATCTATTATTTGAAACTTAACTTGGGGGATTTAACCTATTTCCTCCCAAACTGATGTTTTCTTTTTGTTATCAAAGGTTTATTTAGAGCATTTATTTAATTTTGAATACTTTTATTATTCCTAAAGAGTTTTATTTAGTGTGTTTGGTTACAGTATCTCTATGCTATACAAGGCTTTACTCCCATAACCTGTACATGAACTGAAGACTATCTTTTACTACAGAGTAAACTTTCCCTCTAATGTCTAAAGGTGAGAGGCTAGAATTTACCAAAATTCTAAGATGCTTACATGCCCCCCCGAAGATTGAAGTTATTTTCCCCAGAAAACTAACTGAATATCTTGAAAAATAAATGAAAAATTTAAATTCCCAAAATCTAACTATCGCTTGTTGGTTCGGTTCTCTCTCCACCATTCATACTCAAAACAAAAATATTATTATTTATAACAATCTTAAAAACTTTAACCTTCACTCACAAAATTATTACAAAAATTTTCAAAACTCATTCACTCTTAAAAGATTGATATTAATGAAAATTTATGACCAAATAGCAAAAATGTAAAATATGAAATATTAAATGATCACAAAATTTTAAACATGTGTGTTCTCACAAAATTATCACCAAAATTGTCAAAATATCAAACATATTATCAAAATACAAGACATAAATGGTATAAATGCAAATTACCAAAGTACATTGAAAAATATTATTACAAGGAACATCAAATTTGTTTTAAGAAAAACCTTAAAGTTTAACATTTTATGAACATAGAAATAAAGAACAAAAATGAAAAGTTATGGTGTTTTACAAATAATCACACTTTAAAATTCCATATAGGAAAGTCTTTCGTTCTATAAACGTCCTTGTTTGAATACTATACTGTTTTATAATGGCCTTAAACCTACCACTTTCCCTTTACACACTTTAAACCCTTGTCACAGAACTCACTAAATGGGTGAAAACCCAAGTCCTGAAACGGGCGCAGACTTTAAGGCTCGCAAATTATATAAATCAACAGCCTTTTGGCTAGGTCTGCCGAGCAATGTTCATCCTCCCCGAGCAATGTTCATCCTCCCCGGTTCCTGACGCAGCAGGAGTGGCCTGGGGAACTCGGTCAGCTAGCTGGTCTGTGAAAGATACAAAACAGAGAAAAAAATATGGGAATTAGTGGCGGCCAAACTGTTCTTAACCACTAACATATACATAAAGAAATATTAAGGTAAAATACAAAAATAGATACAAAAGTAAGATTACAATAATTATAGTAATTACAATGAAGTTCCCACAAGTTGTTGGAAAATGAAACAAAAAACAATTATTTTTCTTAGCAAAGGTGATAAAATATTTCGAAATAGCAAGAAAAATGAAAAACAAGTACAAGTTATAAGTATACCTATAAGTAAGTAATGTTACAAGAAATGATCCAAAGGAAAACTATAAATAAAGGTACAAGAAAAATACAAGCATATCCATATCAAATTATAAACATAGGAAATGAACTTGGTCCATGCCAAGTTATTGGATCACTTAATTCAACTGAATTTGTTACAATCCTAAGAAATATTACTTATTAGAGTTATTTACAAAATACTATCCCCAAAATAAAAGAAACATCTAAAAAATGTGTAGGGGTAAATTGTAACTTATAAGGAAACGTAGTTTCCAAGCAGCAGTACACTGCTGTGTAAAGTGAGAGTATAAAAGTAGTGTGTGTGCAACGTAGTTGCGAGGAACCAGTATACTGGTTGGAAGTGAATATAGTGTATCAAAGTCAATTCAAGTGGTATAGTTTAGTGTTTATAAAAAATCTTACTCTCATAAGTGTAATTGCTTAAGGCCACTATGAAGTGCCTAAGGTGCATCAAAGCACAAAAAATCCTCAACCTAAGTTGGGTAAATAAGACAAAGCAAAGAAAGTGTTACTTAAAGTAGGAAAATCTATAGTAAAGTTTATAATAAAAAGTTTGCCTAGAGTGGTTTATTTTTACTAAAAAAATATCTGAAAGCATGTGTATATCCTCATCACATTACTAACATCATTTAACTTTCTTAGTGTACAAGACAATAGGAATTGCTGTCCCAAAACTGTTCTACGGTACATAGATAAACACATAAGACAGTACATAACTTCCAAAATAGCTTTCAATTCACTCCTCAACAAGAAGAATGTAAACTCACATCAGTTTTAATATCATATCTCCAAGACTCCATTATGTGTAACAAACTTGGTCATCTCCGCTTTTGTCTCTATAGTGTGTCGACTGCTCATATTTCCTATATATATTGTATTGTGTATGAAATTGTGTAACTATATGAAATAACAATGACGCCTTATTTGGGTATATGAGGTCATCCCTAGATGCCTAATGTGTTTTTATATAGGAGGTCGCCTTGTTTTGTTACACTGATACATAATAATAATAATGATGGGTGGAAATGCAATTACTATTTATGGGATTCTCAGGTGAGTCTCTGATTCCTGGCCCTGTTAATAAAAATGGGATTCGCAGGTAAGTCTTTGCTTCCTGGCCCTAATAATAATAATGGGATTCGCAGGAAGGACTCTGTTTCCTGGCCCTATTAATAAAATAATAATAATAATGATGCATTCCTCCAAAATGGTACTATCTTCTCTTCCAGCCTCCCCCAAAAATATAGGAAAACATGTTATATCTCCACCTCTACTTTAACTAGAGCATCAACTTCCTTACTTGTACAAACAACTTTATCTCTTCGACAATCCATCTCAACATCCATAAGTTCCACCCTTGGTGTCTCAGAAATCCTATCCAATCTAATCTGGCGTATGACTTCCCAAGGTAGATGTTCAAATATTATTAGATGAAAGTACTCATTAGAGAAGTAAAGAGTTGGCAAATCTTCTGGCCCTAATACCACTTCAAAAATCAAACTCAGCTGAGCAATGAACTCAGATAAACAAATACAAAAAATTCCAAAATAAAGTAGAAAAATATTGAAATTGATAGGAATTGTCTTACATATCCTCAAAAGGTAGGATAATTGTGTTGGCACCTTGTGAGGTATACTAATTTTAAGTTTAATCACATTCCTCCTCTCTGCAAAAAGACTTTTCTTTTCTGAGGGCAAAGGGTTCAACTTTACAAATTTCATTCTAGGTGCCCTCCCAAACTGTGAAAGGTTCAAAATAATTCTCTTTCTCCTTGCTTTTCGGTGTTGTGGAGAACATGGGCAGCTGGGTGGTGCAAAGTAAGGGTTGTTTTTCATTTTCACCCTTATCCCAAAAATAATCAAAATGTTTTTCATGTTATTCCTACAATTGGGTTGCAGCTTGTTTACAGTAGGCCTACATGAAAACTGCCATGTAAATCTGCAAGAAAATTCCAATGTGTGACAAGAATTGAAAAAGGTTGATATATCTTCCCAGGGAAGATTCTGAAACAAAATGCAATTCAGAAAATATGTAGAAATATTAAAGTGTTCCCAATTAGGGATTTTGTTTAATGCTAACTCAGTATGTATGTTGTCAGGAAACATTTTCTGAAATAAGTGATATTTCAGCTTGTCCACAAATGTAGGCTTGTATCGCCTTACAAGCTGTTTGGGTTTGGAAATGTTAGGCTCAAATGAGCAAACAGCCTGTGGTGTGGGATCAGCTGATACTATATTATCCATTTGATTTTCAACTTGGACAGTAGTGACATCAATTAAATTCTCACAGTCAAATGAAGTTATTGGTAAATTTTCATTAACATTCAAATTATTATTAATCCACTCCTGTGAGGGATCAGCTGAGGGCTGTATATAAATTTCAGGTTTGGAAAAATCAGATGTATCTACTGAAATAGGGTCTAATTGGTCAGTAGTAGGTAATGGATCAGCTGATGCATTAATGCTAGGTTCAGTCACCTCCGTGGGTGCAGAATAGGTTTCAGAGTTTTCAAGAGTATGTAGAATTGAATCAGCTGATGCAGGCAAAGGCTCTGCTTCATTACCAACTAGGGCATCAGTAGTAGTAAGCCGTAGTGGGGGCTCAATAGGTGCATTTACTAAAACAGCTGATGGCTGAGGAATGGTGGAATCTAATAGATCAGCTGATTGTATTGGTTGTTCAGATTCAGGTACAATAACATTCGCAAAGTTAGTTTCAGCATTGTCTACTACAGGAGGCAGGTCAAAGACTTGTGAAAAATCAGATGTTTGGGATGTAGACTGAGAAATTATGTTAGAAACATCCAACCTATCAAACTTATCTCTTCTTTGTTTAAGGTGGGTATCAACTACAGTTTGATGTTTATTAAAGCCTTCTTTGATGTCGTGTGTAGTGTGATGCAACTGTTGTAACATTTCTTGGTGTGCTTCATTACGCTTTTTATCTAACTGGTTAAAGCGATCATTTAGTTTAACAGTTCTGTCTGTTACGACCTCTTTTAATTCCTGTGTCAAAGTTTTAGAGCAGTTTATGATGAAATTACTTAATCTTTCACCCAAATCTTCAGTCTCTTTATGTTGATCAAGTTTACTATTGAACTCATCGTTGTGTTGATCAAGTTTACTATTGATTTCATCTTTGTGTTGATCGAGTTTATTACTAAGATGTTGAAAGCATTGTTTTCGTTCCTGTTTTTGCTGAGCAAATTGATTATTCAGATGTCGGAAGCATTGCTTTCGTTCATCAAAAAATTGGTCAAACAGTTTCCGTTGTTGGTCAAACTGATTATTCATTTGTTGGGTAAATGCTTGAATTAGAGATACAATGTCAGTAGAAGGGTTTGTAGGTCCTGGCTGTACATTGCTAATAATGGTTTTAGGTTGTGGTTGGGTTTTACTAGTTACAAGTTGTGAATCCATATTTAAGAAAATAGTTAAATGCTAACAGGAAAACACAATAAGAAATGTGTGGGAAAAGTGCTCCAAACAAAATGTACCAAAAGAGCATACCGTAAATTAGTCTTCACACGAGTACAGCAAACAGCTGTTTACAAATT
This sequence comes from Vandiemenella viatica, assembly GCA_031002005.1. Classification (NCBI taxonomy): domain Eukaryota; kingdom Metazoa; phylum Arthropoda; class Insecta; order Orthoptera; family Morabidae; genus Vandiemenella; species Vandiemenella viatica. The sequence goes on from JARYHS010006964.1 coordinate 1,714,115, forward strand.
TTATCACTTCTTCCAAAAAAATAGTAATCCCTATTCCCACAATGGGCGAAAATAAGTCTTAACCTAACCTGAAATACACACATTAGTAAAAAAACAAACCAAAAAAATAAACATATACATATGTTCCTTCTGGAAAGACATTGTTGATCACAACAAAACAAAGATGAACACTGTATCAGACAAGCAATACTGGAAACTTTTCCAAAGCTGTTTATGGCACGTTGTAGCAACCATTCCTAAACTCTTTGCACTGAATCAAGATGAAAAATATGGCGCATCTGCGGTAAAGAAATACTTTGCGCACAAAGTAAACAAGAAATGAATCTGAAAATGTCCGATTGCTTGAAACAAATAGAATTAAAAATGTGGTAAAGTTCTGCCTCAGGAAATAAGTGATAATTGCAACGCGAAAAACTTGTTCACTGTATGAAATGCTGTTGCAAAAGAGAAGGCAGTATATAAAAAATCACACGAAGTTCTCGCAGAAACGTTGGTAAAAAAGTTGTACTTAGCTGTGAAGGAAGCTGCAAGATGAGATGCAGCATGTTGATCTTTCGTCGTCGGAGCCGCGGGAAACAGCTGTGGTGTGGTCAGTCCCCCGGGCATGTCTCGTCGACCAGCTGTGAGGTCGGACGGCATGGCGTGAAGTCGTGATGTACCATGTCGAAGCGACGCTCATCTAGTCTCGGGTGCAGCATCAGGTCCGCAAAAGTTGGCGTAGGCAGTCTCTTAGTAGATGTTATCCATGTGTAGGGGCTCACTTGTAACACTTTGGTCGGCTAATTCTCTCCACAGTTTGAAAATTCCACAAACACAAGCCTTACAGTCCCATGTAAGGAACCAGGCCGATACCGGGGTAGAGTATCGCCTCAGTGCCTTAACTTACACTCTTGATCACACTTTAATGTTCAATGAAAACTGGCTGAATATTTTAATTTAGTTTGACCATGTTGCCAGGATACAACTAGAACGCTACAGGTCGCCACAATATTTGAAGACCCCCAAATATTGAAAAGGTATTACAGCAGCTACAGAAATAAAACAGTTCACTTTTCCGAAAATTCTTCAAGTTTATTTAAAATGAAATTCAAAGTTCAAACAGCATTCTTAAGTTGCTTAGGCAAATCGAACAATCGTTCCAAAAATTACAGATTATGGAGAGAAGTAAAGACCGACCAACCCCGATGAAAATTACCAGTTCATGTTAAGTAAACAAATGCCACGCCCCCCTGCCAATGTTCCATCATGGCCGACCCCGGTAGTGCCAACCTAAAACCTGAGCTACCAACCTAAAGTCGGAGTTGCCAACCTCACCAGAGCACACGCTTATAACATCTTATTAGCACGACTTCAAAACCGGAAAAGACCCAGTCTTCACCACGCGTCATGTTTTATACCCTCGCTGACGTCAGAGCCAAAATACCACTTTCTGCTAACACATAGACGATTTAGACCACAAATATCTCAGTAACTAAACAGTTATGCGAAACCTTAGGTGTGCCAGTGTTTATACTTATTTAATTGTGAAATAATGGATATTTAGTGATTAACTTTAAGTGTTTGGTTTAAAAGATCCTAGCGTAGGAGTGAACTACTTTCCTGCCTGGGGAACTACTATTGTTCTGGAAATTTCTACATTTCGTCATTTTATTAACGCCACAATTTATGCAAATTATCTTATTATCACTGTGTTCTACAAAAATTCCTAAGTCTATTGGTGTAATTTTTATTAAGATTGGTGCAGGAAAAGTTTAACTACGACGTAACCAAAGTGTGATTTCAGTTTTAATTTTATAACTTTATTTCTATTACTTTTATCGCAAATCTAAAATTACCACGAGATTCTCTGAATTAAATCACGTATTCTGAAAGTTATCTCATCCCTGTATCTGGTCGTAAACGGCTGTAATTAATTTATGAGTTGATCACATGTCTGGTATGGAAACTAAATTTTAAGATCTCTATAGAATCTGTTCCATTGACTGGAATTACTTGAGATTATTATTTGTGATATTAGATTTTTGGTTCTTTCCGGAAATCTACTTTTTATTTCGAATGTCCTCTAGGATTTTGAGATAAAAATTGTTAAAAGTGAAGTGCAACTGACGAAGTATTAAAAATTGATTTAAGTTATTTAAACGTTCTGAAACTACGAAATTTTAGTGAATTTATATTTTAATCGCATTATTACTTCCCTACTATTACTTTATTTTGTTCGAAAGTGTGTGAAAACAGTGAAATGCCAAATATTAGAAATTGCTTGTGTACTGAACTGGATTATTTTGGATTATCATATTTAAGGTTAGTAAAAGGTGTTAATATCATTACAGAAAATTGATTTAGTTGGTTTATTAACTATTGAGTTACTTTCTTGCTTGTAAATCGGTCTAAAAATGTCAAAATACTTCCAAATTAGAAGTTCATAATTCCAAGGTAATATTATTACTGATTATTTAGTTTTCGGTTGATTTAAAGTTTGTTTATTATTATACAAAGTTTATATCCGGCATTTAACAACTACTGAAAGTCTTTACTGCTTTCAAATTGGTTTAGAAACTACAAAGTTAACCTATATCAAAATCTATTATTTGAAACTTAACTTGGGGGATTTAACCTATTTCCTCCCAAACTGATGTTTTCTTTTTGTTATCAAAGGTTTATTTAGAGCATTTATTTAATTTTGAATACTTTTATTATTCCTAAAGAGTTTTATTTAGTGTGTTTGGTTACAGTATCTCTATGCTATACAAGGCTTTACTCCCATAACCTGTACATGAACTGAAGACTATCTTTTACTACAGAGTAAACTTTCCCTCTAATGTCTAAAGGTGAGAGGCTAGAATTTACCAAAATTCTAAGATGCTTACACACTGTTAATTTTATGTATTATCTCAGAACAGAAGTTGGCAGCACATTTACTGGTCATATTTATATACATGTTCTTATATCTATTGTTAGACTTGTTCAAACAGTTACGAATGGGAATGGGGGTAGCTTCCCTAGTATTTTCAAAATAATTTAAGTGAAAGAAAAAGTTATTTGCTACCGATATCTAGATACTTGTGCTTTCAATTGATTTAATTTTAAAATCTTGTAACTCTTTGGTGGTGTCAGCTTGTGGTCATGGTCATTTTAAAATCTTTCAACTTTTTAGTAGTGCCAGCTTGTGGTCTCAGTCATCCTTAACACTCCATGCACTACTCTTATTTCTTACACTGTTATCTTTCTATGCATCATCACCAATATACACCTTGTACAGTCCCATGACTATTCACCTCCCAGTGAATCCTATTTCATATTCTTTTATTATATCGGTTACTGCTTGTAATCTCCAGTAATTTTCACAGACAAATCTAGCAGTTGTTCTTCCCACCCTCTCTAACTCCTGTATTTGATACCCAAAATGTTGGTCCCATACTATATGATCACCTATAACCAATAGGCTGCCCAATTTCCTTCTCTGTACCTTACCTCATCATTCTCTTCAATAATGGTTTTAAAACATTTTACTGCTACCAGTCCAATGTGTCGTACCTAGATCAGTTTGATATTGAATGTTCTGCCAAGAAATTTATATTTCAACCCTTTAACTAGCAATTCTTTACCCACTAATATAATCAATCTTTGTTTTTATCTGTATACCCAATAAGCTGATACTTCTTTGCATTTATCATCTTATATTGACCAGTTAGATAATCTGTCCAGATCATCATATAACTATTAATATTCTCCAGTTTTGATCTTATCATATAACATTATGTAATTTACAAATGACTTTAGTTCTTATAGTAAACCATCAACACAGTTATTCATTAGTACTAAATAATTAATAGTAATGGTCATAGTTCACTACCCCTGGCACTCCTATTTTCACTTCTTTTGATACTACATTTCCCACCGTAACTACCTTTCTATATTTAAAGAAATTTTTTACCCAGCAAATAACATAATATTCCTCTGCAATAGTTTTTACCTTATTTAGCATAATTTTACAGCTTACTCTTTCAATAACTTTTGAAAGATCTAGTACTGCACTATATTATTGTCTCCCTTACCAATTTCAACCAAAATATCTTGCATATAGACCACTAATTGTTATTTGCATAAATATTATTGCCTATAGCCATGTTGTCGAGCAGAAAACCACCTACATTCCTCACAGAAACATCTGACTCAGTTGTATATCAATCTCTCCACTTATTTTACCTACCATTGGTGTCAAGTTTACAGGCCTGTAATTTCGAGCTTGTTTGTCACCTGTCATTTATGGACCAGTGCTACTAATTCAGTTTAATTTAATTTAATTGCAATGGAGCACAGGCTCCGGTGGCAATTTCCCTATACACCCATCTTCCCCCTATCCTGCACCCACCTACATTTGCCCTCTACAAATTTTATCTTTAAATTCCTTCAAAGTTTTCGGTAAATTATTCATCATTTCTCATGGTATCTCGTTCCAATCCCTGACACCCTTACATAAAAAAAGAGAATCTTCCCACACCCTTGTGCCTGAAATCGAGTGCCAGCTTGTGGTCATGGTCATCTTTTCCCTTCCATGCACTACTTTCCATACCTATTGCAATATCTTTCCATGCCTCATCACCAGTATATGCCCTGTACACTCCCATGACCCTCCTCATCCTCCTCCTGTCTTGCAATGAATCCCATTCCAGCTCCTTTATCATATCCGTCACTGATTGCATTCTGCGATAATTTCCAGAAACAAATCTAGCAGCCCTTTTTGCACCCTCTCTAACTCCTTATACAGTACTCTGGTAATCAGCAAATATCCTGAATGAAACGACATTTCAAAATAAAGTCCAATGTCACATCCTGATTTCGTTTAGACATTGGTAGTAATATTATCTACAATAGCCACTTCATTCTTTTTTTAGTTCCTTGATAATACCCTAAGAATGAATCTCAAATTTTTTTTAGTCTGCTCATGCTCCAATTTATTCACTTCCATTCCTGAACCATTGTCCCCAATCGCCTCAACAAACTAGTTACTGATTACACTTACCTTTTTTCAAATCCTTTGGAACTTCTTCACCATCCTTATTTATAATTGTCTGTATACCTTCCCTTCCCTCAGTTATCTAATATAGACGGATCTGTCAGTTGTTTCTATTAACCAGTAATATTCTTATAGGTAAATGGAGACTTTCCCGGCATATTGATGCAGTGAATTTTTCAAGGGTGTCCAGTCGGATGGTGTCATAGAACGACGACGTTTCAATAACCTGCTTGGTTGTCTTCATCAGGTCTTTTTTAGATGTTGCTTCTCGACATCACAAACAGACTGACTTTGCTGCCGCCGAAATTCCAATGTCGTGACCGTTTTAGCTCCATATGCAGTCCGCAACACTGATACCCTCAGTTCCGGCGTGCTGATTGGGCGTCCTGGCAACCCTCGATACACGACATTGGAATTTCGGCGGCAGCGAAGCCAGTAGTGCGATTTCGTACTGCCACTTGCCATTCGGGTACGTCCCCGCTTTAAAGCTCGACCGATCACGGACTCTCAAGCTCGACCGATCACTCGGCGATACAGAGTACAGTCATGTCTACTAGCGCCAACTGCAGCGTCTAGCACCCACGAGACGCCAGTCCACATCGCAACATCTATGAAGGTTAAGTCCAAGAAGAAGAAGATAAAATTAGGCGGCGCCTTCCACGAGCAGTAGGTTTCATGGCTGAAACCTCCCATTATCCACCGGGGGCTACTGAACGTGTCTTTGAAGGTACCACTGCAGAAGATCTATCCCTGAACGTATGGAGAAGACGCCTCGACCGAGGCAATCCGAAGAAGTGGTCCTTCTTCATCTCAATCCTCCTCGATGAACGTCAGTTCACCTGGAAGATACCAACCTGTGACTACACCTCCTTCGAGCAGGTCTTGACTAGCAGAGAGCACCGCCATCTTGCTCCGAAGTGCCGCCCAGTCGATCTCGAGGCGTGGCCGGTGGCACTTGAGTTCCCGACCCCGCTGGCCAGCGATTTCGACTGGGAGGAATACGTCGAACTAACCAAAAGAAGGTTCAAGACCTCCAGCTACGACCCTACTACCTGCCTAAACTACAAGATGACACCGATTAGGTCTACAATATCATCTCTATCACCTTCACAAAGCGACGAACCTGCAACACCGACTCCTGATACTCCAGCACCAACTCCATCACCTTCACAAAGCGACAAACCTGAAACACCGTTGACTGATTCCCCAGCAGGCCCGGAACAGGGTCCTGTGCCACCAATCCACGTCAACTGCGCTGGGAACTACTGGCAATTACTGGTTCAGCTGCAGAGCGCCATGAAGCTCCCCATGTTTAGCTGGCCGGACCACCTGGGACTGAAGATCCTGCTGTCCTGCCTCGAAGACTTCGAGGCAGCCACCCAGATGCTATGGGAAGCCTCCCTGTCCTTTGACATCATGCTTCCTGGCCACAGGACGAAGAATACAGGCATCAATACGCCGAGTACAGCAGTAAAACCACCTACACGAGACTGGTTCAGTGCTACAGATGTCAGAATTTCCGACATCTCGCAAGCGACTGCACTGAACCAGCTAGATGTGTCCGCTGCGGAGGAAGACATTATGTTGCAGAATGCGACAAGCGTCGCGACGACGCTGTTTGTTGTAACTGCGGCTCGTCACACGCTGCTTCTTATCGTGGTTGCCGAGCTTGGAAGCAGCAACGTAGCAACAAGAAACGAAGCCAATGTAGTGGGCTCCATACGCAGCCCGCAACAAGTCGACAAGAGCGCGGGCCCTGCCCGCCAGTGACCTCACACACTGAGCAGCGCGGAGAAGTCTACTCGCAGCCAAGACAACAACGGAGAAGAGCTACCCCAGCGGAATCAACTGGGCATCGTGCTGCTACTACCAGACAGCGGCCATTACAAAAACAAGAAAGGCTGAAGATCACCAGAGGGGAAGGCAGTGGACGAGGCAGAGCAACATGCGACCACTCCTTCTCCAGACATGTTGCCGATCAACGAGAAAGAAGATTAGACGAACTCATCGCCCTTCTCACGCAGCTGATAAATCACCTGACTACAAAAGAAGACATGACTGCCTCCTTGAGGCAGCTCTAACACCACCACATAAAACGCGGCGTACCACTTCTGATGAAACAAGAAGGACGCGGCGGCAAACATTAGAGAAGAAAATCCCTGACAGCCTATCGCAAAGACACACCGACAGCGAAGTTACAACTAATCAAAATGCAAGAGGAGTAAATGTCTAGCGACAAAAACTCCACTATATTCTGCTCAACGGAGCAGTTACTAGGCTGTAGCGAGCGAAGCCAGTCTGCTTGTGATTTCGAGAAGCAACATCTAAAATACACCTGATGAAGACAACCAAGCAGGTTGTTGAAACTTCGTCGTCTATGACACCATCCGGCTTGACACACGTGAAAAATTCACTGCGGTAATATTCTTTGTAAACCTATCTTTTGCTACTGTCTTTGGTAACTTTAATCCTTGTTTAGCTGTCTCAAGTATTCTCTACTGCCTTGTTGTATCTTAAAACTCTTATGTTCTTTTATCACCAACCTCTTTAACTTCCTTGGCTCCCTATTGTTGTCTGTAGGTTCTGTACTTCTATCCATATTTAGTCTTGGAAAAAATATCCCCTCACTTTTTTATTTTATCTCCTTGAAGTCTCCCCAATTTTACTCCACTGTACTTGTGCCATCCTTTTATTTTCTGAAACTTCCCATGAAATATCTCTTTAGTTCTGAAATTTTTGCCTTTGTGATTATACCTATTTCAGCTTTGAATTTTGATCACTGACTCAACAAATCCTCCAGTATCCATCAGAACTGCTTCCTGATCAGTTATACCTTCAGTTACGTGACAACCCACGATGTCATCACTAGATATCCAATATATTTCATCCACTGCTTTTATCCTCTACCACTTAAGCAATACCTCCTTTCTATATTGCAATATTTAAAAATCTCTGTTCCCTTGTGTCATTAATCTTATTTCTTACTCAGAAAATAGAAGTAATCAGGTTTCTATGCTCACTTTTAAACTCTGTGTATGTATTTTGTTTCCCCAAGTACCTTGTCATCAGAAATCATTGTTCTGTGAAGGCACGTTTCCACTGAGGCAACTTCTGGGCTACATGTGGCATGCGGCACTGACGCATGTGACAAGGAGTATTCCAAGCGAAGCAACACGCTGCGACATGTAGCAAGCAACAATGACGCATGCCACATGTTGAGCCGTGTCACCAGTCGTATGGACAAAAATATAGCGTGTCGCACGATGTTGCCAAGCGGTAGGGGATGAGTGCGACAGAAAACGGGCGACATCGTTTTCGAAACACACGAAATACTGATGATAATATTCCAAAATTATTTCCCACTACTCTTCGTGCTTAGTACCTTTTTCTGGATAAGGCTTCATTATGTGTACGTCTAGGGGGAATGCGTCATCTGCCACTAAAATGTAAGAAGATAACACTTCACTTCCGGGGAGAGATTGCGAAGTCGGTAGGGGAAAGTCGGACAAAATGGGGGTCCGAACGGGTTTTTTTCTTCCAATATTCACTATGTCAACAAGATAGTTAAAATTTGTGTTAAAACGATAAAATGATTCCTTGTGAAAAAAAAAAAAAATCAGTCGTGAACAATTGCAATTAAGATAATAAAAACACTTTTTGTAGAAGTCGGACAAAATCGGGAACTGTAAAGAATAATAAAAAAAACATATTGTAAATTTGAAATTACACTATTTATTAAAGGATAACCAGCAAGATATAACGTATTATATATATATAATTTGAAACTATTTCAAACCTAAATCAAATAACAATAATTTATGTTACCGTACTCTCTAATGGTTAAACTTTCTAGGCACAAATGAATGTTTGGTCTTGTTAATTTGCATTGCTGCACGCTTAATGGCCCACCCTTTGCAGCGAAGGCACTGTATCCAACTCTCCTTAGATTTAGAATGTTCTTATAAACCGCTGCAAAAGATGCATGCCTTATCACTTTCATCCTCCTTCCCCACGTCTGCCGTTAAGGGTTCTTTTTTCTTTGGCTTCTTTTTATAAAAAAAATTTCTGTCTTCTTGAAAAGACTTCAATTCATTTGTAAGTCTTGTTTTTCATCATTTCTTTATCTTCTAGTTCGAGTTCTGCCTGCAGAACCGTCCCAGCTGTTAACCCTAGTTAAACAGTTATTCGAAAGACGAAACGAAATGTTTGATCCTGACAAGATATACAAACAGTTTGTTATGACTCATGGAAGGATTAGATTTGATCCCCAGCTTAAATGGCCGAAGTGCAATGTATATACTAGACATCCCTAAATGGATAGTATAAAATTCGCACAGATAAATGCTAGATGGAGCAAACTGGTCCTCCATGAATTGAGAAAATTAGCAGAAGAAAACAGCTGGGATGTGTTATGCCTACAAGAACCACATTCAAATAGAGGATTGATACCGTATATGCCAGTGTCAGCGCAAATTATAGCAGACGGGGAACATCCCATGACTGGTATAATAGTCTTAAATAGGAGCATAACAACAACGAAAATCGCACAATTCTGTGATGATCACACAACATGTGTAGAAATCAGCACAGGATGGTGTAACATGATAGTGGTGTCTATGTACTTCCAGTATAAAGATCCAATAGCTCCGTACCTAAATAAAATTAGAGATATATTCAATAGCCTGGGGAATCAGAAAATAATCATAGCAGCTGATGCAAATGCACGGTCAGTACTTTGGTACAGTGACCAAACTAACGAAAGAGGAGAGGATTTGATGGAGCTGATTCACGAATTACATCTGCAAGTAAGAAATAGACCATACAATCCTCCTACTTTCAATGATAGATGGGGGGCCACATCCAATATAGGTGTAACGCTCACCAGCGAACATGTGGGGAACATACTACAAAACTGGAGAGTTCTAGACAACCAAACCACGAGTGATCATAATATAATTCTATATGACCTTTCCAGGGATGTAACGGCGGCTGTTAGCAGTGAGAATATCAAACACCGGTACAATATAAAGAGAGCGGCATGGTCTAGGCTACGGGAGGGCTTCCGAACACCAGTGGGACTAATGGAGGGGAATGACGTAGATTATATTGCGAAGGAGCTGACCAAATCGATTCAAACAGCAATGAAGGGCAGTATTCCAATGGCGAAAATTAAAATGGTGAGGGATACACCATGGAACGAACGGCTGTATAGACTAAGATCAAACGTGCGAAAGGCGAGAAGGGAATACCAACGCTGCCTTGTGGCGGCTGACAGGTATATCCTTCTCAACAGATACAGAGAGAGAAAAGAAGCTTTTAAGCAACAATTGCTTCTGACGAAAACTCAAGGTTGGGAGGCATATGTTAGAGCTAATCTTAGGTCAGACCCCTGGGGAATACCATATAAAATAGTTGCAGGTAAAATTAGACCACCCACAACTTTGGCTACCGTGAGGAATGAGGATGGGACCATGACAACGAATTGGACCACAACGGCCGAGGTACTATTGCATCAACTATTACCTGACGACGTAGAAGATAATGAAAGCGATACCCATAGAAAAATGCGCAGTGATCAATTACAGTTGTATACAGTCACATCGGAAGGGGAAAACATAACAATAGATGAGGTGATCAGAGCCATAAACAGTATGGCGAAATATAAAGCCCCAGGTCCGGACGGAATAGTGGCTGAAGTTTTGCAGGCTCTGGTGGTTCAGTTAGCTCCTCCCTTATGTAACTTACTAAACAAATGTCTGCAGCAAGGCAGAGTTCCCAACGTGTGGAAACAAAGTGAAGTGGTAATACTAACCAAAGGGGGTGACAGGGATCTGGCCAATCCAAAATCTTATCGGCCGATCTGCCTGCTCAATGTGCTGGGAAAGTTTCAAGAAAAAGTACTGATCGCTAAATTGCAACATCACAGAAGTAATATGGGTATGAACATGAACCAATACGGCTTCAGAGCAGGCAGGTCGACCGAAGATGCAATTAACAGAGCGGTAGACTTAGTTAAAAGCAGCTGTAAGAAATGTGTTATAGGAATTTATATTGATATTTGTGGCGCTTTTGATAATCTTTGGTGGCCGATATTGTTCCGGCGCCTAAGAGAAATGAAGTGTCCAAGCAGTCTTTATAACACGCTGAGGGACTATTGTAAAAATCGTTATGCCACACTGAGATGCCCACGAGGGAAGGTAGATAAACATTTAACTAAGGGATACCCTCAGGGGTCGGTCAGTGGACCGGTTTTTTGGGACATAGTTTTCGAAGAATTGATTAATCTAATAGAGGGGCTGGATGGTTTACTGGGACTGGTTGCCTATGCAGATGACTTGCTGTTATTGATTGAGGGTCGGTCCAGACAAGCTATAGAGAATATAGCTAAAGTGGTGATTGAAAAACTCCGAGCATGGTGCTCAGAGGCAAAGCTTAGTCTCGCGCCAAAGAAAACTCAGATGATGGTATTCAAGGGAAAACTGGAACGTAACCCTACTATCAAAATTAATAACATGAACATAAAAAGAACACGGACAACCAAATATCTTGGCGTCACCCTGGATGAGTCTCTGAACTTCGCATCACATATTACTGAGACGTGCGAAAGGGCTAAGGCTGTGCTCAACAAATTTATCAGTATAGGCCAAAGGAGATTTCACCTTTCTAACACTACGATATGAAGATACCACGATGCTATCCTAGCATCTCTGGTAGGGTACGCGTCCAGTGTCTGGGCGCACAGACTTCGACTGGTGAAACCTAGGGAGGAGGTCCTAAGAGTGCAGAGAAGTGTGTTGCTGCGATTGAGTGGAGCCTACAGTACTACCTCCACAAATGCCCTACCAATTGTCATAGGTGTATGGCCGTTGGACCTCGAAATCAGAAGAAGAGGGGCCATATACTGGTTACGAAAAGGAAATCAGACCAGGGTGCAAGAGATTGTGGGAACAGTTGCACAAAATGCGGCAGAAGTCAGCGCCGCACTTCTCGCTGAATGGCAGGAGCGGTGGGACAATAGTGCCACAGGCAGAAGATTATACAGTGTGTTTCCGAACATACAAGAGCGGCTGCAACTTGAATACTTTCATCCCACACCAGGCCTTATACATTATCTCACGGGGCACGGCCCATATAACAGCCTACTGTGTCAAAGAGGGCTGAAAGAAACGAGCTTATGTGAGTGCGGGGCAGAAGGAACCCCCGAACATGTAGTGTGGTCCTGTCCGATAGCAGAAGAAGTAAGGACGCCGGATATCAACATAATACGGAGTAGATCAACGCGAGACATAATTCTAGATGAGCGATCATAGATTATTCTCGATAATCTGGCGAACAAAGTATCTCAACTGCACAAAAAAAGATATCTGGGCCGAGCGGCAGTCGGGCATGGGGACCGGCCTAGGGAAGTCACACGGCCAACATACAGGCATAGAAAATTATTCACGAACAAGAGTAAACAGTATTCTTAAGAAACTTCCGGGAGCCGGAAGTTTTGTCCCGATATGTCGGTCGATCCTGTCCCACTGGAAATCCAGAGGGGCATGGCTGGCAGACTATCCCGGGATGATAGTGGTGGGTAGATTAGTGTTGATAGAGTAGTATAGGTTTCAAGGTAGATTAGAATAGACGTAGTACATAAAAAAAAATTAACGTAGAAACGGATAAGGCCTTATAGGGGAAAAGTAGATTATAATACCAGAGGTGATTATTGAAAAAAATTAAAAGTATAACTATTAAATTAAGTAATCCTACCATTGTTAAAACGGAACCAACCCTACTGCAGGCCTGAGTCAGAACGATGGCGTGGCAGAATGAGCAAACGTCAGCATACCACTTACATCAAACAAAGCGCTTCTACCACGGCCAAAACAGTCTTGTTTGTAATGTAGAGGGAATGATCATTGACTTTTGCACAAATACACGATGAATCATAACAATATTTGGGAGTTAATTTCCATATTAATGGTAAGCCAGGATGCTGCAAATTTGAACTGGCTCAGGACTGTAGTGGCTGAGAACATATAATTAAGTGAATGTTACTTAAAAGCAATTGTTATTACCCATTAATCCGGTATAACTACATGATAGATTACAGAAAGATATGTACAAACTGGATTAACTACAACTAACTGAATAATGGGATACTCTAAGAATAACTGGAATATTTCAATAAAAACCACTAGCACTATAACAACAATAAGCGATATTTGTGATTCAATATAACATTAAAATTTGCAATAGCAGCTGTAACTGTTATTACTGTAAGCAAGACCAAATGTAATATTATAGAATTAATTAAACAGTAAGTCAAAGTTTAACGGAACTGTATGCCAAATTCCTTGCATGTAAATATTTTGTACAAAACACTATGTAAATCAACAATGTAAAAATTAATACGTAGGGCCTAATTTAGTCACTAAGATATTAGGCTGTATAATTGAAGGGTAAATTAAAAAAAAAAGTTCTAGTTCTAATTTATAGGGGGATGAAGTAATGATAGTTGTATTCCTCGCCTCTTGTCGGATTCCCTGATGGCCCTAGGGCCGATTTGTACTGGAACAGGCTTTAAAACGTGTGGCAAGACTGAAAAAGGACGCTTCATATCTTGGCCCAGACTTTGAGAAGACGTAGAATGTTGCACAGGGACTGGAGTCTTCGAAGTCTTTGTCGACTGTTTCTCTATAGACCCATTCTATTTCTTAGGCAGTGGTTTATAGATTCCTACAGGCAGGTCTGCATCAGGATCATGTTGTTGTTCAGGCAATGTTTGAGGTTCAGCCAAAGGGTTCTCTTTCACTTCCAGGGGCGTCTCTGTTGTCTCAGCGGGAGCAAAGAAGTGATCTGAGAAAACGTCACTGTTAAACGTGTAGATACCATTCTTTTCAAACCCTTTTATGGCAGTTTGTGCAACTGCTGTCCTTAAATATGCTGATCTAAACAACTTTCCAATTTGGTTGATTGCAACATCACGACCAGGATGATTGATAAGCCACTTCTCTACTTCCTGCTCATAATAAGCACTAAGAGGAGCCATAAGAGACACATCAAGTGACTACCGTCAGTGAGTCGTATCAGGAGGAAAACATAAGATGATCACGTTATTTTCTCTAGCAGCATTGATTGTAGTGAAATACTTCTTCCACCAACCTATTTAAGTCGGAAGGACAGGAAAGATAAAAAATTAGAGAAATAAGGTGCCGGACTGATTCTTATATGAATTCTTTTTTCCCTCGTACCATTAGGGATTGGAATGCACAGCAAAGAGATTAGCTTTGGTGCTGAGCACTCTCTGCCACCCACAATTTTGTGAATTGCAGAATATATATATAGATATAGATGATCAACTGAATACTTTTTGCATGAGAAGCGTGCCCGTCTAGGAGCATCAGCACTGGCTTATCCTTTGAGGGATTAGAGAATTCTACAAATCTTTTAAACCGAACCAGAAACATATAACATTACTAACAATTTGTTAATAATCAGGTTAATATTGAGCCTCAGAATCTTTTAACATGCTACGTTAACGAACTCCATGTCTAATATGACAAGACATACATAAAAAAATTGTTTGTGGTTTATGAGGTACAAATAATTTGATACACAAAAAATTAAACATTTAAAAATTGCAATGAAATTAAACTACAGGTTAATCCAGCGAATAAATTAATCTATGCCCAACTCAATAATTTATCAACTTAAAAAAAAATTCCTTGATTTCGAATGTAAATATTTTTTTTATATAACAACTGAATTTAAATAATCCTTTTTGTATAGTTTTAAAATATTTATAGATCTTTAAACAATAACTAACGTAAATTCCTTTTCAATCGCGCAAATAAATCAGTTGCCCAAAACCGGGAACTTCCCGCTAATGTCCGACGACCCGCATCCCGGTTTTGTCCGACCACGCCATTTTTAAGTAGTGTTATTCTAATATTGTTCAAACAACTCATAGACACCAAGATAAATCGTCGAAATAACAAGTAAATAATGAGCTATCATACGTTGTACTTACCAAAACTAAATCCTTAGGTATTTATGATTGGTAGCGTAACATTGCAGACGCCGGATTGTTAACATTTTCAGGTGAAACTTAAAAAAAAATGACCACTGCGAAATGGGTTGGTATATACGACTTCTGCTCACTGCACGCTGTCATGGCACTCACCTGGAAGTAGTTCTAGAAGTTTTCGCTAGATATCACCACAAATCAACCTATTAAACCTGAATCCCTGTTTTGTCTACCTGTACGTACCCGGTTTTATCCGACTTTCCTCTACATACTTGGTATATAAAGAATGAAAAAGGGACGTTTTCAAAACTTGAACAGAGGTTTATATACAAACTGACAAACAAGTTGAGCACTCAGAAGCGAAGGAGGATACTAAATAAAACTTCACGAGTTGAGAGGGTATGTGATGTTATTTTGGTGAATACAAAGTACTTTGAAGTATGAGCCGAGTTATCAGTGTGTTGTTGAGTTCCGCTATTACGCTAACTCGGTAGGGAGGGGTGTCCTGAAGATGCTGAATTTTCTTCTGAGGATAACTGGCCCACAACAGCTAAATATCCTAATCCAGATGTTGTAATTAGTGCCTATTATTATTTGTTGATTAAAAATAATATGAAGTTTTTTTTTTTTTTAACTAAATGCGAATGGTATTTATAATGATACTAGATTGTAATATGCTGAAACTGCGCTTCTTACTGCGTTAATATTATGTCATCGATTATTTATTGGTTTTTCTGATTTAACAATATTTTTAGCTGTTTTTAGGTATCCAGTGTCACTTGAATGTTATTAACTAGTTACCGCGTCGCTAAAGCAGAGAAGCCGCGTAGTTACCGACAGTATTATTATCCCAGCAGACCTGGATACTGTTGAAGTGGTGTTGGGTAACCAGGAAGCAAACAATCTTAAAAGCATACGACTCGTTGATAATAGTATTTAATTTAATTAACTATGGAAACTGTTAAACATAGAACAAAATTATATCACCGATTAAACTATAGAACAATTAGTTGAGAAATTCCATTTTCCTTTGCATTTAGATAAATCTAATGATGTTTTAGATTCTGCGCAATTTTTGCACTTTGAAGTCTATGTAAACATCATAAAAAATCGTTTTGTAAAGCCATTCCTATGAACACTACTAGCCACTGTTTGTACGAAATGTTTTTAAAAAGTTTTCGCGAATACGAGATTAACTGAACGAAAGGAATCGCCATTTTTAACGATGGTGCCAACAAAAGCAGGCTCATTGCAAAATAGAAATCAACAATGTCAAATGTTTTATAGACACATATTTTTTCATCGACAAGCTCCTGCTGCCAAGGTTTTATCTACTGATTCAAATTATGTGTTTAAACAGATGACCAAAATTGTGAACTATATTAAGGGTAAAGCCTTACAAATTCAACTGTTTAGAATCATTTGTTAGGACATAGTTTCACTGTGTCAAAATCTCCTTTTTCAAACTGGGGTCAGGTGGTTACTCAAAGGAAAGGAATTGACGGGAGTTTTGGAACTAAAAGCCGAAATAATAATAAGTTCCCGAGTATGAATATGCGAATTATTTTTGTGACCTTATAGGATTCATTGAAAAATGTCTAGGTCAGCGATTTTACTTTGAGTCTTTCCTTTGAATTTAGACGATTTTCGAAGGAATCATTGGTAGTAGGTTCTCGCATTCCTTGCATGATTCAGAACATGCATAACTTGGAAGCGAAGTTAATTTCCATACCTTGAATCCTAATGTGACAATGGACATAGATGTATACCAAATCTCTTTTTTTTAATATTTCAGTACAAATGGCTGATCTAACGATGAAGATAAAGGAAAATCTTATAGGTTTGGCTTAATTTGCATTAATTTGAATTTAATTCTCAAACGATCAACATCTTCTAGATTAAGAGAAAAGAATAATTTACAGAGATGAAAATTCCTTACCATTCATTGCTCCCAGTCCCTGCCAGCCTCTAATGACCTCGACGTCGACGAGTCGTAGAGCCGTAAGAGAAAAATAACACTCGGGAGGACGCAGGTTCGAATCATCGTCCAGCCATCCACATTTTGGTATAGTTCCTTCACAAGGTCATGGCTGAATAACTTCCCGTTCCTTGTCTTTAATCCTCTCCCACCTCTAATGACTTCGATATCGACGAGGCTAAAAGCCATAAGGAAACAAAAACCTACTAATATGATGCCAGAGCTGCCGCTGTTAAAACGAACTGATTCTGACAACGCATCAGGCGGAACTGAATTAGCTGATAACCACTAAGCACAATGCAGCCAACTACTACAGACCAACACTGAATAAA
Organism: Vandiemenella viatica; assembly: GCA_031002005.1. Classification (NCBI taxonomy): domain Eukaryota; kingdom Metazoa; phylum Arthropoda; class Insecta; order Orthoptera; family Morabidae; genus Vandiemenella; species Vandiemenella viatica. The sequence continues at coordinate 1,731,454 of JARYHS010006964.1, forward strand.
GTCTATTAGAAAGTACAGTTGTAGTATGGCAGACGTGCGGTGTTGAATCGCATTCAGTTAGCATTCCGCTATACCTGGACACGTTGGGCGTACCAACCACACGAGTTTATAAGCGCATGGCTACACTGCAACCGACGGCCGATTGTTCACTCTGCGGAATACGGCCGATATCAGTACACTGTAACTAACTTTGGACGATTCTTCGCTCTTCCGGCAGACTTCGACCGATTGTTATTCAGTTCTCAACAGATCGCGTTGCAAGATGGAAGAAATTGATGTTATTGAAACGTTGAGTGATAACTTTCTATTGAGATTTAATATCATGTTTGGTAATGGAAAAATTGAATGGGTAAACGAATTTTTTTCAGAAAGTGGGGCTATGGGAGAATTTCATACATTGTTCTCGAAACTATTGGAACAACAAATTAAATTTTCGGAATAATTTATAATAAAACGAGACATTTTTATATATATTTTGGAAGGAATCCGACCTCCTGTAGAAAAATATTCGAATTGCAGGAAATATATTTCTCCAGAAGAAAGGCTTGCTGTGACACTGAGGTATTTTGTTTAACCCTTTGACTGCTGTAGACGCGTTAACGCGCGTGGCTACTACTGCGCCCAGGTGCTCCGGACGTGTATACACGCGCCGCCTCGCCGCCCTGTCTGTGCTCCGGACGTGTATACACGCGCCGCCTTGCCGCTCTGTCTGTGCTCCAGACGTGTATACACGCGCCGCCTCGCCGCCCTGTCTGTGCTCCAGACGTGTTAACACGCTAGCCTCTTAGCGGCCTGGCTATGAAGCCATATTTCCACCCAGGGTGGTTAGTTGTTTTCCTCATTCGGCCCTTGAGCATTGGCAGCTGCGATCTAATTTGTGTTGCTCTTTTCCTTTTAGTTTTTGCTGAGAAAATGGCATACAGTCATTATTTTTTTAACTGCTTAACGTCTCTTAACAGCGAGGTCTTTAGAGATGGTAAAGAATGGGGGGCAAGGAATGGTAAGGAATTCGGCTATGGCCTTTTGAAGGAAGCATCCCGGCATTCACCTGGAGTGATTTGGGGAAACCATGGAAAACCCTAATCTGGATGCCTGGACGGGGATTCGAACCATCGTCCTCCCGAATACGCCGTCGTGTTTGTACCGTGGAAGAAATCATGGAGATTCTTACTAGAAGCGACAGTGAATATGATCACTTTGATATGGATGACAGTGATAACCCTTCGACAGGATCTCGATGTAATTTTCCTAAGCTGTGTACATCAGCTAGTTGAAAATGACCATTTTTCAGAGTTTGCAGATACAGATTGTGCGAGCGAAATGTGTGGAAAAAGAGAATGCTTTAGTGACGCGTTTGACAGCATGTGCTTGTCGATTAAGCTGCAGGACACAAGTGTGGATTACGTTAACATTCCAGCAGTTTGTCATTTTTCCTGATATTTCTAACGGAATATCATATGATATCTATTGCTGATGAGACAAACAGATACGCGAGAATCAATTCACACCATATTTTCACTATGAAGTGGTGTAAAAAGTTCTTTTTCCACATTCTCGAACACTGCATTTTAAATGCTCACGCTCTTCACCGAGTAGTAACCGGACGAAAAATGCCAGTTGCAGAGTTTCGTCTGTTGCAACCATAAATTTAAATTTCGTGAGGTATTTTTCAGGATTTCCTGACACACCCCCCCCCCCCTGTCTTGTAAGATTAGGTCCGTGAGACGCCCCCTACCCCCATTTCACCTCACGTAATTTATGGACGCCCCTTAGAGAACTTGTTGAAGCATATACCACAGAACAGAACGAACCTAGCAATGGAAAACGCTCTGATAAAGAATATCGTCAACGATTTATTGGGAGACATTTTCCAAATTTCATTCATATTGCAAATTCAAAGAAGAGCACGCCAATGCGTAAATGCGCTGTATGTTCGATACAGAAAGTGCGTCGAGAAACCAATGCAGAACATGTAATGTACCACTGTGTGATGTACCATTTTTCAAGGCTTATCACACAAAAAGAATTACTAACCATGGTTAACTGCAGAGTAATAATTATATTACATTTATACGCCTCTAAAACTAAACGAAATTCAAAGGGAAAAAAAATTAAAAATATATTCACCCGGGTCAAAAAGAAGGCTGGAAAATTTGTGCAGAATTTGTGAAAGATATTCGGAAAGGTTCTCTCCAGATAAATTACTACGCTCACAAACTAAAAACATTTCAGTTGCTGTAATATCTATTTAGTATATGAAGTACCGGCATGTTTGATTACGCAGACATTCACTTTTAGAGGAGCTTTAAATTGAAAAACTTTAGATGTTATATTAACAGCAGTTATATTGTATCTGCGGTTTCAAATCGCAGAGTAACAGCAGAAGAACATCAGACACACCGCTCCAGAAGTATTCAGTACACAGCGGTCCGTTCGAACGCGGCATTCCAGCGCAGGTAAACGGCTTAGGCCTAAACAAAGCCGCACTCAGCGTGGGCTCGGCCGGGCAAACCGTAGCAGTTAAAGGGTTAATGCAGGTTCAGAAACTCAAAAATCTCTCAATCAAGTATAGTGTGCCAAAGACTTAGTTATGTTTTTTTTTTTTTTTTTTTTTTTTTTTTTTTTTTTTTTTTTTAAGAATGCTTTTTGATACTATTTTTGTACTAAGAAATCAAGAAGTGAGGTGATAACGTGAGTCAGGTAAAAGAAAAAACGAAGAAAAGTACAAATATATTTTAATGTACCTTATTACTTTCATAGATTATAAAGTATGCATACGGAAAGTAAATAACAATATATTGTACTATAGTACGGATGCAACTCTAGCTGTAACCCCCAGGGATACAGTTCATTTGATGTATATGTTTATTTTTAATTTCATAATTATATATTTTTAAATTTTTATCTGTGTATATAAATTATCAATATATACTGGTCTGCTGTCAACTGAAATCGAAAATTTATGAGGTGTGATATGAAAAAAGAATATATTTTAGCAGATAATTTATGTAATTTACTGAAATATCAAAACAAGTCATAATATGCGTTTATAAATGAAAATACATTTCTACTCTTTCATTTCGATGCGGCGATTGGGCTAAATACGAATGAACACATGACGCGAGACAATGGAGTTCAACCGAATGAAACAAAATTATTTGGTCGGCGACGGAAGTCGGCAGAGTCCGGCCGATTAGGTCGGTCGTAGTGCAGCCGGAACCCATATTGTTGCATAGTTTTGTTTGGTTCGCCGATATCGGCAGTATTGGGCAGAGTGAGCAATCGGCCGAAGACGGTTGCAGTATAGCCGTACCCTAACTCGTGCTCCCATGTCATGTGCATGTGTTTTTTTTTAATTGGTCTTGAAAATGTACTTAGTTATGGCGACCGCATTGTTTCTCATTAATCAGTGGGTTTCTGTATTAGATTATTTAACTTCTTTTGCTTTTGATTATTTGGTCATTGTAAAGAATCCCGTGCTCATACCAAGTATAGGTTTTAACTTTGTGCATGTCTTGGTCATTTATTTTGCTGTTCGTAATAGAGCTCTTAAGTGTTTCATTGAAACTCCTCTTGTCATATCTCTATTATACATGATTCAGATCCATATAATAAATTTGGAACAGCTATAATTTCGTAAAACTTTTATCGTATCTCTTCATAATCTGACCAGTACTCCACGATAATTGTACAACTTGTCTCCTGGAAGAGGTGCTGGACAATGTGGCTTTCCCCAAAGGCTACACAGTAAACCAAAGAGAAGAAAGTTTTGAGGAGTATTCATGCTGGTTCTCAAGTCTCCTTCAAAGTACTGCTTTTTATAATATACTAGCCTCAATTCCAGTCAAAAATTTCTTTGCAGTTACTTAACTAAATTGATTAGTTATAAAATAAATTTCAATGTAATTTCTCATCCTTTGTGATGTTAGCAAAATGTTTGAGTTGTCAACTTGGTCCATATTGCATTTCCACAACCTCCGCTAATATTGCCCCCAGAAATTCAAAGCTCCAATTACACGCAAATTAATACATTCCCTGTATCACATGTCAATGTCTTCATACATCGCGATATAAACTTCATCCAAAGTCTTTACATGTTCTTACGATTTTCTTTCTTATTATCTGAGATTAAGATCGCAGTTTTAACGGCTGACACAGCTTGCATCCCATTGAAATAATGATCCCAGTTAACCCTTTGACTGCTCTAGACGTGTTAACGCGCTTGGCTACTACTGCGCCCAGGTGCTCCTGACGTGTTTACACGCGCCCTTGTTCTGTCCGTCAGGTGCTCCAGACGTGTATACACGCGCCGCCTTGCCGTCCTGTCTGTGCTCCAGACGTGTATACATGCGCCACCTTGCCGCCCTGTCTGTGCTCTGGACGTGTATACAAGCGCCGCCTTGCCGCCCTGTCTGTGCTCCTGACGTGTATACACGCGCCACCTTGCCGCACTGTCTGTGCTCTAGACGTGTATACACGCGTGAACTTGCCGCCCTGTCTGTGCTCTGGACGCGTTAAGTCGTCAAGCCGCTCTGGGCCCCTGTGCACTCTGGACGGTTTAACACGCAAGCCACTTAGCGGTCGGTCAGGTGGCTGTATTTCCACCCCTCGTGGTTAGTTGCATTCAAAAATTCGGCCAGTGAGCGTTTACAGCTGCGATTGTATTTGTGTTGCTATTTTTATTTTAGTTTTCACTCAGAAAATGGCACGCCGTCGTATTTGTACAGAGGAAGAAATCATGGAAATTCTTACTAGAAGCGACAATAAGAATGATCTCTCTGATATGGATGATAGTGATGAACTTTCGACAGGATCTCGAAATAATAGTCCTACGCCGTGTACATCAGCTAGTGGAAAACTTCGATCTGTCTCCACAAGAGGTGAACATTCTTCAGAATCTAAAACTTCAGATAGTGAGAGCGAAGTGTGTGGAAAAAGAGGACGCTTTAGTGACACGTTTGACTGGAAGAAAAGCGATTATCGTCCTTTTATTCATGCGTTTCACGATTCAGCTGCAGGACACAAGTGTGCATTAGGTCAAAATTCCAGCATTCTGTCATTTTTCCGAATATTTTTAACAGAAGATCTCATGAAATCTATTGCTGATGAAACCAGTAGATTTTATTTATATACCAAAGCAAATACGATAGAATCAGTTCACTCTAGATTTTCAAGGTGGAAGGAAACTGGATATGAGGAACTCTATTCCTTCATCACAGTTTGTCTGGTTATGGCTCGTGTGAAAAAGCTGAAAATTAGTGATTATTGGTACCGGGATAAACTCTTAAACACACCACCTGTAATACAGCAGAGATGTTTCAGACGGAAAAGACAGACATAAAGACTGGTGATAGGATCAAGAAGCCTCAGTGTGTTATTGATTATAACTCGAGTATGGGGGCAGTTGACCGTACTGACATGCTTCTGAGTTCAGTCGAATCAGTACGTAAAACTATGAAGTGGTACAAATAGTTCTTTCTCGACGTTCTCGATCTGTGCATTATAAATGCTAATGCTCTTCACCGAGTGGTAACGGGGCGAAAAATCCCAATTGCAGAGTTTCATCTGTCTCTGGTAAGAGAACTTGTTCAAGCATATGCCACAGAGCCGAGAAAACCTGGCAAAGGAAGACGCTCTGATGACGAAAATCCTCTGCGATTTACGGGGAGACATTTTCCAAATATTATTAATACTGAAAATTTGAAGAAGAGCACGTCAATGCGTAGATGCGCAGTATGTTCGAAACAGAAATTGCGTCGAGAAACCAGGTACGAATGCAGAACAGGCAATGTACCAATGTGTGTTGTGTCATGTTTCGAGGCATATCATACAAAAAAGAATTATTAACCATGGAAAACTGCAGAGTAATAATTGAGTTACATTTACGCCACTAATACTTAGTGAAACACCAAAAAAAAAAAAAAAAAATCTGAAAATAAAATAAAAATATATTTTTAACTTCGCCAATGCCGGTCCAAAGCCCGGATCCAAAAGAAGGATGGAAAATATGTGCAGAATTTGTAAAAGGTATTCGAACACTTCGAAAATTCTCTCCAGATAAATTACTGCGCTCACTAAAAAGGTAATATATATTTAGTATAGTAAGTACCTATATGTTTGTCTACGCAGTCATTCACTTTTAGGGAACGTGCTCAAACTACGTGGCTACGTCCAGGTTGGGGGGGGGGAGGTTAGCTGAAAGACTACGCTGAAATACGTGGAAAGGGGGGGGAGGTTGTTCCGAGCCAGGCCACGTAGCTTTCCATTCCTAACATTTTTCACAGTTAAAATGAGGATCAGAACACACAACAGCATGTGTATTTATTTCCCTCAGTTAACTATCTCGGGTTCACAGGAGACCAAAATGGAGCTGCGTGGTTTATGGACGCTCCATTTAGGAGCGTTAAATATAAAAACTTTAGATGGGGTTTCTAAACGCAGAGCGACAGCCGAAGAAACGTCACACACAACGCTTCAGATTATATCCAGCACATAGCCGTCCGGCTCGCGTGCCGGACTCAGCAGAGCAGGTATCGGCCGATCACCGCATTCCAGCGCAGGTATAAAGCTTAGGCGTAAACAAAGAAGCACTAAGCGAGGGCATTGTCGGGCAATCTCTAGCAGTCAAGGGTTTAAAATGAACGTTGCTAAAAATAGATCATAACAACATACATTATGCCTAGTAATATTAGTTTTAATTGTGGTTTAGGTCGCATAAATTGCGATCAATTTGGAACTTCTTTTATTCAAACTAAGTAATGATTTCAGTAATAAAAAAAGAAACAATTTATAATAAACTAATATGGCAATTTAAACGAAATGCATGCTTTTATTTCAGTGTTCCGGCAATTCATTTCTTAGGAATTGCTTAAATAAATAGAATTGTTGTAAAATAAAGCTCAATGTAATTCTTAGTACCTTGCGCTGTAACAGAAGGTTTTCATTGGCATCTTGGTACAGGTTGCATCTCAATCTAACCACATTGTCAGAGACTTTGGTGGTTTAATTTAATATAGTAATTAGGAAAGTTCACCATAACTTTCAAGTTTAAAATCTGTTTATTTTGAAAACAACGTCAGCGATATTGTCTACATGCAAAGATGCAATCCAGAGATAATACTGACGCTGTTCTTGGCAGTTGCAAAGAGAATCTGTATAAAACTAAACTAACAGTACTACTGATTTCTTTATATAGGCTCTATTGAAATTTCCTGAACACTTCAAAAGCTTCCGCGAGATATTTCTCGAACATTAACAATCACTCAAACAATTAAACATATTAAAAACAATCAGAATTAATACATAATCACTTAACATCATTACAAAATGGTCAGAAATCGAAATTAAAGATATTTAAACACAAAATTATTTACAGAAATCATTTTAAACTCTAGAAAATTTTCCTGTAGAATCATAACTTGCATTAATACTTGGAATTACCAACATTTAAGCAATTCTCTTGCACAATTCTGTTCTTAAATGTATTAAAATGCCTTTAAAAAATTTCTTCTCATAAAACAAAGTCTCTATACACTGATTTATAGTTAATTGTGAAACAAACCAGATCATATTCAAGCAAACTTTAGCTCCTACAAATACTTCATTAAATACAATTCTACTTAAAGTTCAGGCAGTGGCGTACCTAGGTAGGGCACGTGCCCTGGGAGCTACTGAAAGGGGGGCGCAAAATTGGCAAATTATTAAACTCAAAAATCAAAATAAACCAACATATTTCATAGTCAAATATTCCCGCGCGTTGCTGGTGAGCTTTCGTGAACCAGCGGCAGGAAGTAAGTAAACAGCGAATCGTGTAAGTTTTTAGCAATCGGAACAAACACGATCGGAAGGTATATTGCAGCAGCAGCACAGCACCAATTACTGCCTTTTCTTAGAGGGCAGGTGGAGGTGGAGGATATTGTCCGTAGACATTGCCTCCAAAAGTATATGGGTGGTGCAAATCTTCACTGTTGGGGTGGCTTCACGGTGGTGTCAATTATTTGATTAATTTAGTGGTCTCTTGTGACGATCAATTGTTGTATCATAGCGACCGATGTTGTGGACTTCAGGGTTTTTGCTTCTATGAGTACTTTTGTAGAGAATTTCGGCTAGTTGTTTGAACCTGTCGTGAAGATATGGAACTCCAGTGGCTTCATGGAGTGCATAGGTTGGAAAACTGTTTGGAAGATGTAGAGCTCTCTTCAGTGCCCTGTTTTGTATTGTTTGTAATCTGAGTATATGACTGTCGGCAGCGTATGCCCACACTGGACAGGCGTACTCAATAATTGGTCTTACAAGAGTGGTGTATATCTTAATGCCAGTACTTGGGGCTAGATTATTGTTTTTGTTAAGCAGCGAGTATAGGCTGTGAAGCCTCATGCTTGCTTTCCTGCGGATATCATTATATGGGCTTGCCAGGTGAGTCTCCTGTCTAGCAACACTCCTAGATAGCGTGCAGTAGCTGACCAGGGTATATCGTTACCATGAAGGTGAAGAACAGGGTCCGGTTGCCGTTGCCGACGGGGCCCAAGTCTTTTGCTGATGATTATTGCCTGTGTCTTTGCTGGGTTAATATCAATTCTCCATCTCCGGGCCCGATTCCGTGCTCTGTCCATATGTTCTTGAATGGGCCAATAGTAGCGGCCCCTTATCTGGCAAGTTTTAATCTAGGGATATAAGACAAGCCATACTTTCTCCATTGGCTAACTGCTGATATGATTGGCGTGGTGCAGTTGCACATTTTATTTGCATTGCATTTGTTGCGAGCTTTCGTCAAGCTACACGATATAATAATTTAAATTACAGTCATGGACAGCGCTTTGGACAGAAATATTTGAAATTTTTAAGGTAAGTACCAACATACATTAAATTATTGAAATACTATTTTCTACAGTAGGTAATATCCGCGATATAAACATTCGTAAGTGAACTGTGTTTATTTACAATGAAATTCATTTGAATATCGTAACAATTAATAATTACACAATACGTAAATACCTAAACATATTTAGCAGGTACAGTAAAACACATTTTATATGGCTTACCGAGAAATGCAGGTACCTGCGCAGGGGAGCGTTAAGAGAATTTGAGTGTGATTGTTAATATTTTTAATATGATTTTACTAGCTTAGTAAATATATAGTTATATACAAGTTAAGCTAGGTAACTATGAAACTAACTTTGAGAAAAATCTGGCAACTCAGTTTTCACACCATTCTAAATATTGTATTAGGCTGAAAATTTTGAATCTGCTATGAGTCTGGTGACAATACAGTGTTATAAACTTGCATTCGGAAACCTTCGAAGCCTTATGTGGAATCCTAGTGGTTCGGGTAAACTATTTGGGATAGAAAATATTCGCTGAAAAAAAAAGTTCTTCAGAATCCTGGGCAATTAATAAAAAAAACTAAAAAAAATACAATGCATAATTTGAGTGTGACGACAGTAAGAACAGTGAGGCTATCAGTTCTAAGGCTACTGAAGAATTTGAAGAAAACATTAGTAATTCAGTAGGAGAAAAACTTGGTGGGGGTGATACGGTGGAAGATGTAAAAAAAAAAAAAAAATGCCATACCAGAAGTAAAAATACAGCATCATATTGGACTTATACATTTCTCACAGATGGTTTGTAAACAGAAATAATTAAAATAGTTTCAAAATATTTTTAAAATTCTGAGGGTCCTTTCCAACCTACAAGAAACCTTTGTATAAAGAAAAGTTGTTTGAGAAAGAAATCGCGGTGAAGTGACTCGCCCATGGCTAGTCTATTCCCTGTCTAAAAAAAATCGGCCCTCTGCATATGTTGTCTTATCTTTTCACAATTAGATAACCCATCTTCATTAGAGCACGAAGATGAATTTGCCCACTGGAAGGAACGTGAATGGTTCACTGTCCATTAATATGCGAAGGATCATTGTGAGTACTTCACCCAATCGGAAGAAACTGAAAGAAATTTTGAAGCCAATAGAGGGGTTATTGGCGCCAAACTTCAGACCTAGACCGAGACAGAAAAACAAAAGTGGCGTACTGCATCAAATTTCTTATCATTCAAAATCTTGCATTACGAGGTCACAGAGAGAGACTGAGTATATGCGATAGATCCATCTCCCATAACGTTGGTAATTTTCTTGGATTAACAAAGCTTCAGGACATATTTGACACCATCATGAATTACCATCTTACTCAGGTTAAAAATCATCCTAGAATCCCATTTTACGGTTCACCTAATGTTCAAAATGAGTTCATTTATCTGATGTCGACCACTGTTCGCCAAAGTTTATTGTGAAATATTCGCAAATCAAAATACTAAGTTCTCATGTTTGACTCCACTCCTGATCATGCACATCGTGAGCAGATGCTTGAGATACGTAGAAGTTAATTTTGAAAGGAAATCAGTTGGAGAAATACGGTATGGACATACAGGATTGTCGTTCACAATGTTAAGACAACGTTGCTGTTATGCCTGGCCTGCCAGCTGGTGTTCACGAAATAATAAGCGAAAATGATAATCTGGCGATATTTAAGAATTGCGATAAACTCAATTTGGTTCATGTACTGTATCCAAGCAGGATGCTATAATGTTTTTCGGAACTATAGAAACTATTTATGTATTCGTTTCTCGTTCCACTCTGTGCTGGGGAAAACACAGGAACTCCGTGCCTGTGGTTATGAAGTCTGTGGATGGAGCAAGATGTTGTACACAGCTGAAGTAATAAAGCCAGTTAGTAAATATCTTGAAGATATGCTGAATGTTCTTCAAGACATGACAGACGATGGCAATAAAATTAGTGATAGCATGTTATCCTACGATTTTTTTTTTACTTTATTAGAACATTGGAATAATGTATTCGCTTCTATTGAACATTTTAAAAAGCGGATCATAACATGATTTTTCATGATGCTGCCTCAGATATAAAAAGCTTCCTGCACTATTTTAACTAATAAAGGAGAGAAGTTGGTTAATGGCACAACTCGAGAAAGGTATCAGTCTTTGCCAGGAATCAGATGTACCGGTAGTGATTGAAAGAAAAAAAAAGTATGGCTGGATAGAATGCGAAGAACGCTGGGCAGACTGCTAATAAAAGAATTAGAATGAGTTATGAAGGGATAGCTGGATCGCATTGTGTGTGAAATGAGAGAAAGGTTCAGTCGTCTACATGAAACCGACGCCAGATTTGTATTTCTCCAAGATATTAAAAAACTGTGTTATAGCACTGACGACTGCGACCATTTAAAGAAGAAGTATAAAGAATTTTGAGATTTCTATGGCTGTGATGCTAACGAAGGACAGTTATATGAAGAAATATTGAATTTTTGAATGCTAGTATTCACAAAAAACGTAAAAATAAAAAGATCTGAAGAGCTTCTAGAATTTATTGTTCGGTATGTTGATGACAGCGTCTTTCAGAATCTGTGCGTATCAATTCAGTTTATGGTTACGATTGCAATAGCCATCGCAAGTTGCGGTCGAACTTTCAGTAAGCCAAAACTAAATACTGAGGGCTACGATGGGTCAAGAAAGGTTATACGACATACCTTTGCTCAGTGCTGAGCGAGAAGACATCGAAGAAACAGATTTCGAATATGTTATTAATCTATTTGCGTCCCAGAAGGCAAGGAAGGTGAAATTTTACGTTTAATACTATTAAACAATTTTGTTCTAAAACAGAAAGTGAGTTTTATGATTGTTTTATTTAGTGCATCTATTTATTTCATATTTTAATAATTTACGAAAGGGCGCAATTTCAATGTTTGCCCTAGGCGCCATTTGCCATTGGTACGCCGCTGATTTCAGGTATGAGGGCTGTTACAACCCCTCCCCAGGACTCACTTAATTTTACATAGTTAAAATTGATTGAATCCTTCACGAATCTAAGCAGGTTGAATGTACACATAATGCCAACACAAACAGATTACAATCAATCAACCATAATGACTTTTACAATTATACAATGTACATATACAATCCTTCATTACATATATCATCTGTACATAGTTCATGACACTGATTCTGGTTACAATAATTGTCTTTTTACAGATCCAATCATTTTTTCAGTTACTGTTTTACACAATAAACATTCAATGTCATCACCTTGCGTTACAATTAATTTTTCACTTAAACTAACACACTTGATGTCTGCTTGTTAATGACAACAGTCTGTTTACATTTTACAGCTGATAATTTGTCTCCACATCAGAATCATCAGAAACAGCAGACTTTGGTATAGGCATAGAAATACTGACAGATCAAATGGTCCTGTTTTAACAAATTGACTGTCACTTAAAAGCAATGTTGCTGACTCAACTGGTAATACAAATTCACAATCATCACTACTGCAGTTCAGTCTGCCATTACTTCCAACACCACTCTCCATTATCTGATGACGACTACCTACACCTATTAAATTATCTGAATCAGCACCTACAACTGTTTTAACATCTGGCTTAATGACTTCTTTCACAACATAAATATTTTTCTCAGCTACTATCACTTCACCATTAGCTCCTACATCATAGAGTGTTCAAACCATGGTATCACCTAAATCATATTCTGTACATTTTTCCAATCAGAAACTGGTAAAGGAAACTTCTTACTACCACCTGTTGATTCAATACTACCATCCACATCAAGCAAAGAGCTAAATAATGTATCAGCTAAGTCACATTCAGAACATGTTTCCAACTTAGGGATTAGTACATAAGCCTTTTCAACCTTTCTCTCTTCAGTAGACAAACAATTTAACATACAATTCTCCTCCTCATCTGGGTCTCCTACACCACTGTATCACCCTCATCTTCAAAGTATTTAAGAAACTCCTCAATTTCAGCACTTCTACCAACTTCATTACCACCTATATAAGCAAACATAGTCGCAACTAGGCCATGCTGGATACCACCAGTTTCAGATAGCCATACGGTACTATGTACTACAAATCCTGGATTATTTTTGGTAATTAAGTGGTGACCATTCCGTAAATCTTCCACATGAAAATTATTACTTTCACACACTGATGCGAGTGATAAGGTACTATGATGGTCCCCTTTCTGCTCTTTCCTATTATCAACCTTTACCTCATCAACATCATTAATTACATCCCTCATTACTATAACCCTATCATGAAATTCACTTGCTGCTACCTACACCAAGCTACCTACCACTATGGGACTATTTTTACCATTAGATTCAGCAACTTTTTCATCACATTCTGAAGTTACAACCTTGTCACAGTCTGGAGATGTTACTACAGAAACATTACTATCAGAAACTACTTCTTTTACAGTTAAATCTACTACTTGTTCATCATTAAGAATGACTTCAATCTCTTGTACAATATTATTTTTATTAGAGCGACCACTAACCAAATTTTTAGTAACTTTTGAGCCACCAGGATTTCTAACTATAGCATTTATGTCATGGGAAACAGTATCTGGACCCAAACTCTTACCCACCACTTTTGTGTCCCCACAGTGGGAGATCTTAGTTTGACTGCTCCCTACGCTGCTTTTCCTTTCCAGTTTGAGGGTTCTGTTACCTCACCTTCCCATTATCATTTCTATTTGCATAATTATCATGACCTCTTCCGCTGGATCTACTATCCCTTGATCTATGGTCCACCCTTGAAGGACTTCGGCTTTCACTCCTACGGTAATGATTGTAATACCGAACAGAGAATGACTCCTGAGCATCCAAATGCCTCAATAATTCAGAAACCCTCTCCACATTAATTACATCCAAAGTAGCAATTAAATTTCTTGTTTGCTGAGGTAGCCTAGCTCCTATAAAATCAGTGAATTCTTCCGCTCCATAAGGATGGTCTAAATATTTACACCGGATCCAACATTTATGAAAAAAATCATGCTGAGTTTCCCTACCAGGTTAATGGCGCCTACCAGTCATCAACTCTCTCTTTTCCTGAATCTGTCTACCTGTTGACCAAAAATGTTTCAAAAAGTTTTCTTTGAACAGCTTATAATCATTAACTTCCCTAGCTTGCCTATCACCCCATGTCCTAGCATAAGACTTTAGATGTTTACACACTAGTGCAATTTTCTTACTGACGGGTAACACATTAAAATAGTCAGATCTTTCATAATTATCTACGTCTTCCACTGTCATCATAGAACTCGAATTCTTCCTTAATATCGGCACTAACAATTGTGTTACCTGTCAAGGGAACAACCTGACTTAACTGAACTTGTAACCCAGTAACCCTTTTCTCTAACTGATTAACGTTACATTGGGCTGCCTCCAATCCCTGGTTAAGCTGTTCCTGATGATGTACCAAAGCATTAACATTTTGTTTCACCTCATGTCTCAGCTCAGTAGCTTTAATATCACTGGCTTGGAATAAATTGAAATATTCCTCACTCATCTTATCACAATTTTCACCGATTTCCCTCAACTCTTTGTTATATTTACAGTCCACTTCATTAATTAAAACAACACATGCATCTTTAGTACCTTTACAAATTTGGTTAACCTTTTCAAATTTCTCCTGACACTCTACAACTGCATGCTCCAGTTTTGAATTTAAATGATTAAAATCCTCCTTGAATTGAGAACTAAAACCCTGAAATTGCTTACTAAATTTTCATTAAAATAGTCAGCCAATTCGAAGAATTTGCTTTCAAAATCCAATTGATTTTTAAAATCAGAAAATTTACCATCAAATTTACCATTGATTTCAGCAAATTTTCCATTGATTTCAGAAAATTGAGAATTGATCTCAGAAAATTTGTTGACGAATATACCATCAATGCAGAAAATTTGGAATCAAGTTCCGAAAATTTACTATCAAATTTTGCGTTAAAATTGTTTATAAAACATTCTAGAATTGTTTGTAGATTCTGAGTATCAGCCATTTTCAGTTATTAACAAAATCAATATGAAAACAAAAGTAAGGAGAATTGAAATTTTGCTAACCAACCACAAAATAACATGCAAAAGCAATCATTTGAATATTCAGTACTTACAGTTCGCCATCAGTTTTGTATGACTTAAATACTTTACACCACCTTATATTTCACCTACCAGCACTTTTTCACCACTAAACGCGACTTTTTTCTTTTACTGCTTAAAACACTTAACAACACTTTACACACTCAAAACACTGAACTGCTGGAAGACGTTGTTCTTCTAAGCATCCAGTTTCGAAGAAATATGGTATCCTGAGGCCAAAGAAAATCCACTTGCCGTCGGAAAATGACTGCCGATTCCAGGCGCCGATGGAAAATCTCCGATGAGTGCTGCGTTATCAACTCGTTGTACTTAGTTTAAAGTTCTCGCCGAATAATTCACTCGTCGTGCGTCCGCCGTCGTTTCCTGGTGTCGAATAGTGTTTTTTACATGTCGTAATTTTCAGAAGATCTGGTTCGCTTTTTGCCGATCCACTACTGATTCTTTTAGAAGATTAACATCTCACAGATGTTTCATGATTTCTAATCGCTGTTATCGGTCACCATGTCAGAGTCTTTGGTGGTTTAAATTAACATATTAATGAAGTAAGTCCACCATAACTTTCAAGTTTAAAATCTGTTTATCTTGAAAACAACGTCATCGATATTGTTTACATGCAAATATACAATCCAGAGATACTACTGACGCAGTTCTTGGCAGTTGCAAAGAGAATTACCAACATATACGCAATTCTATAGCACAATTCTGTTCTTAAACATATTAAAAGGCCTTTAAATAATTTCTTCTCATAAAACAGTCTATATACACTGATTTACAGTTAATTGTGAAACAAACATACCAGATCATATTCAACCAAACTTTAGCCCCTACAAATACTTCATTAAATCCAATTCTATTTAAAGTTCAGTTTTGAGGGCTG
>JARYHS010006964.1:1748285-1774291 GCA_031002005.1 Vandiemenella viatica
GGTTTTGTCCGACCACGCCATTTTTAAGTGGTGTTATTCTAGTATTGTGCAAACAACTCATAGACACCAAGATAAATCATCAAAATAACAAGTAAATCATGAGCTATCATACGTTGTACTTACCAAAACTAAATACTTAGGTATTTAGGATTGGTAGCGTAACATTGCAGACGCCGGATTGTTAACATTTCAGGTGAAACTTTAAAAAAATGACCACTGCGAAATGGGTTGGTTTATACGACTTCTGCTCACTGCACGCTGTCATGGCACTCGCCTGGAAGTAGTTCTAGAAGTTTTCGTTAGATATCACCACAAATCAACCTATTAAACCCGAATCCCTGTTTTGTCTACCTACCCGGTTTTTATCCGACTTTCCCCCTACGTACTTGGTATATAAAGAATGAAAAAGGACGTTTTCAATACTTGAACAGAGGTTTATATACAAACTGACATACATGAGCACTCAGAAGCGAAGGAGGATACGAAATGAAACTTCTCGAGTTGAGAGGGTATGTAGATGTTATTTTTGTGATTACAAAGAACTTTGAAGTATGAGCCAAAGTTAGCAGTGTGTTGTTGAGTTCCGCTATTATACGCTAACTCGGTAGGGAGGGGTGTCCTGAAGATGCTGAATTTTCTTCTGAGGATAACTGGTCCACAACAAGAACAACAGCTAAAAATCCTTATCCAGATGTTGTAATTAGTGCCTATTATTATTGTTGATTAAAAATAATATGAAGTCTTTTTAAAAAGAACTAAATGCGAATGGTATTGATAATGATACTAGATTCTAATATGCTGAAACTGCGCTTTTACTGCGTTAATATTATGTCATCGATTATTTGTTTGTTTTTCTGATTTAACAATATTTTTATCTGTTTTTAGGTATCCAGTGTCAACTTTAATGTTATTAACTAGTTACCGCGTCGCTAAAGTAGAGAAGCCGCGTAGTTACCGACAGTATTATTATCCCAGCAGACCGGGATACTGTTGAAGTGGTGTTGGGTAACCAGGAGGCAAACAAGCTTAAAAGCATACGACTCGTTGATAATACTATTTAATTTAATTAATTATGGAAACTGTTAAACATAGAACAAAATTATATCACCGATTAAACTATAGAACAATTAGTCGAGAAATTCCATTTTCCTTTGCATTTAGATAAATCTAATGATGTTTTAGATTCTGCGCAATTTGTGCACTTTGAAGTCTATGTAAACATCATAAAAAAATCGTTTTGTAAAGCCCTTCCTATGAACACTACTAGTCACTGTTTGTACGAAATGTTTTTAAAAAGTTTTCGCGAATACGAGATTAACTGAACGAAAAGAATCGCCATTTTTAACGATGGTGCCAACAAAAGCAGGCTCATGGCAAAATAGAAATCAATTATGTCAAATGTTTTATAGACACATATTTTTTCATCGACAAGCTCCTGCTGGCAAGGTTTCACCTACTGATTCAAATTATGTGTTTAAACAGATGATCAAAATTGTGAACTATATTAATGGTAAAGCCTTACAAATTCGACCGTTTAGAATCATTTGTTAGGACATAGTTTCACTGTGTCAAAATCTCCTTTTTCAAACTGGGGTCAGGTGATTACTCAAAGGAAAGGAATTGACGGGAGGTGTTTGGAACTAAAAGCCGAAATAATAATAAGTTGCCGAGTGTGAATATTCGAATTATTTTTGTGACCTTATAGGATTCATTGAAAAAGGTCTTGGTCAGCGTTTTTACTTTGAGTCTTTCCTTTGAATTTAGATGATTTTCGAAGGAATCATTGGTAGTAGATTCTTGCATTCCTTGCATGATTCAGAATATGCCTAACTTCCATACCTTGAATCCTAATGTGACAATGCTCATAAATGTATACCAAATCTCTTTTTTTAAATATTTCAGTACAAATGGCTGATCTAACGATGAAGATAAAAGAAAATCTTACAGATTTGGCTTAATTTTCATTAATTTGAATTTAATTCTCAAACGATCAACATCTTCTAGATTAAGAGAGAAGAATAATTTACAGAGATGGAAATTCCTTACCATTCATTGCTCCCAGTCCTGCCAGCCTCTAATGACCTCGACGTCGACGAGTGGTAGAGCCGTAAGAGAAAAAATAACACTCGGGAGGACGCAGATTCGAATCATCGTCCAGCCATCCACATTTTGGTATAGTTCCTTCACAAGGTCATGGCTGAATAACTTCCCGTTCTTTGTCTTTAATCCTCTCCCACCTCTAATGACTTCGATATCGACGAGGCTAAAAGCCATAACGAAAAAAAAACCTACTAATATAATGCCAGAGCTTCCGCTGTTAAAACGAACTGATTCTGACACACATCAGGCGGAACTGAATTAGCTGATATCCACTAAGCACAATGCAGCCAACTACTACAGACCAACACTGAATAAAGTCTATTAGAAAGTACAGTTTTAGTGTGGCAGACGTGCGGTGTTGAATCGCATTCAGTTAGCCTTCCGCTATACCTGGACACGTCGGGCGTACTAACCACACGTGTTTGTAAGCGCACGGCTACACTGCAACCGACTTCGGCCGATTGTTCACTCTGCGGAATACGGCCGATATCAGGATATCAGTACACGGTAACTAACTTTGGCCGATTCTTCGCTCTTCCGGCAGACTTCGACCGATTGTAATTCAGTTCTCAACAGATCGCGTTGCAAGATGGAAAAAATTGATGTTATTAAAATGTTGAATCAGAACTTTCTATTGAGATTTAATATCATGTTTGGTAATGGAAAAAGTGAAAGGGTAAACGAAATTTTTTCAGAAAGAGGGGCTATGGGAGAATTTCATACATTGTTCTCGAAACTATTTTAACAACCAAATAAATTTTCGGAATAATTTATAATAAAACTGGAGATATTTTTATATATATTTTGGAAGGAATCCGACCCCCTGTAGAAAAATATTCGAATTTCAGGAAATATATTTCTCCAGAAGAAAGGCTTGCCGTGACACTGAGGTTCAGAAACTCAAAAATCTCTCAATCAAGTATAGTGTGCCAAAGACTTAGTTATGGCTTTTTTAAGAATGCTTTTCGATACCGGTACTATTTTTGTACTAAAAGATCAAAAAGTGAGGTAATAACGTGAGTCAGGTAAAAGGAAAAAGTTAAAATATATTTTAATGTACTTTATTACTTTCGTAGATTATAAAGTATGCCTACGGAAAATAAATAACAATATATAATACTATATTACGGGTTGCAACTCTAGCTGTAACCCCCAGGGATACAGTTCATTTGATGTATATGTTTATTTTCAATTTCATAATTATATATTTTTAAATTTTTATCTGTGTACATAAATCATCAATATATACTGGTCTGCTGTCAACTGAAATCGAAAATTTATGAGTTGTGATATGAAAAAAGAATATGTTTTAGCAGATAATTTATGTAATTTACTGAAATATCAAAACAAGTCATAATATGCGTTTATAAGTGAAAATACATTTCTACTCTTTCATTTCGATGCGGCGATTGGGCTAAATACGAATGAACACATGACGCGAGACAATCGAGTTCAACCGAATGAAACAAAATTATTTGATCGGCGACGGAAGTCGGCAGAGTCCGGCCGATTAGGTCGGTCGTAGTGCAGCCGGAACCCATATTGTTGCATACTTTTGTTTGGTTCGACGATATCGGCAGTACTGGGCAGAGTGAGCAATCGGCCGAAGACGGTTGCAGTATAGCCGTACCCTAACTCGTACTCCCATGTCATGTGCATGTGTTTTTTTTAATTGGTCTTGAAAATGTACTTAGTTATGGCGCCCGCATTGTTTCTCATTAATCAGTGGGTTTCTGTATCAGCACTTATAAAAGATTTTTTAACGTCTTTTGCTTTTGATTATTTGATCATTGTAAAGAATCCCGTGCTCATACCAAGTATAAGTTTTAACTTTGTGCATGTCTTGGTCATTTATTTTGCTGTTCGTAATAGAGCTCTTAAGTGTTTCATTGAAACTCCTCTTGTCATATCTCTATTATACATGATTCAGATCCATATAATAAATTTGGAACAGCTATAATTTCGTAAAACTTTCATCGTATCTCTTCATAAACTGACCAGTATTTCACGATAATTGTACAACTTGTCTCCTGGAAGAGGTGCTGGACAGTGTGGCTTTCCCCAAAGGCTACACAGTAAACCAAAGAGGAGAAAGTTAAGAGAAGTATTCATGCTGGTTCTCTAGTCTCCTTCAAAGTACTGCTTTTTATAATATACTAGCCTCAGTTCCCGTCAAAAATTTCTTTGCAGTTACTTAACTAAATAGATTTGTTATAAAATAAAGGTCAATGTAATTTCTCATCCTTTGTGATATTACCAAAAAGTTTGAGTTGTCAACTTGGTCCATATTGCATTTCCACAACCTCCGCTAATATTGCCGCTAGAAATTCAAAGCTTCAATTACACGCAAATTAATACATTCCCTGTATCACATGTCAATGTCTTCATGCATCGCGATATAAACTTGATCCAAAGTCTTTACATGTTCTTACGATTTTCTTTCATATTAACTGAGATGAAGATCGCTGTTTTAACGGTTGACACAGCTTACATCCGATTGAAATAATGATCCCAGTTAAAATGTACGTTGCTAAAAATAGATCATAACAATATACATTATGCCTAGTAATATTAGTTTTAATTGTGGTTTAGGTCGCATAAATCAATTTGGAACTTGTTTTATACAAACTAAGTAATGATTTCAGTAAAAAAAATAAAAAATAAAATAATAAAAAAATAAAAAAATATAATAAATTAATATGGCAATTTAAACGAAATGCATACTTTTATTTCAGTGTTCCGGCAATTCATTTCTTAAGAATTGCTTAAATAAATAGAATTGTTGTAAAATAAAGCTCAATGTAATTCTTAGTGCCTTGCGCTGTAACAGAAGGTTTTCATTGGCATCTTGGTACAGGTTGCATTTCAATCTAACCACATTGTCAGATTCTTTGGTGGTTTAATTTAATATAGTAATTAGGTAAGTCCACCATAACTTTCAAGTTTAAAATCTGTTTATTTTGAATACAACGTCAGCGATATATTTTACATGCAAAGATTCAATCCAGAGATACTACTGACGCAGTTCTTGGCAGTTGCAAAGAGAATCTGTATAAAACTAAACTAACTGTACTGCTGATTTCTTTATATAGGCTCTATTGAAATTTCCCGAACACTTCAAAAGCTTCCGCGAGATATTTATCGAACATTAACAATCACTGAAACAATTAAACATATTAAAAACAGTCAGAATTAATACATAATCACTTAACATCATTACAAAATGGTCAGAAATTGAAATTAAAGATATTTAAACACAAAATTATTTACAGAAATCATTTTAAACTCTAGAAAATTGTCCTGTAGAATCGTAACTTTCATTAATACTTGGAATTTCCAATATTTAAGCAATTCTCTTGCACAATTCTTTTCTTAAATATATTAAAATGCCTTTAAACAATTTCTTCTCATAAAACAAAGTCTATATACACTGATTTACAATTAATTGTGAAACAAACCAGATCATATTCAAGCAAACTTTAGCTCCTACAAATACTTCATTAAATACAATTCTACTTAAAGTTCAGGCAGTGGCGTACCTAGGGTGGGGCAGGTAGGCACGTGCCCTGGGAGCTACTGAAAGAGGAGCGCAAAATTGGCAAATTATTAAACTCAAAAATCGAAATAAACCAACAATATTACATAGTCAAATATTCCCGTGCGTTCCTGGTGAGCTTTCGTGAACCAGTGGCAGGAAGTAAGTAAACAGCGAATCATGTAAGTTTTTAGTAATCGGGACAAACACGATCGGATTGGCCCGTGAATGGGCCAATAGTAGCGGCCCCTAATCTGGAAAGTTTTAATCTAGGGATATAAGACAAGCCATACTTTCTCCATTGGCTAACTGCTGATATGATTGGCGTGGCGCAGTTGCGCATTTTATTTGCATTGCATTAGTTGCGAGCTTTCGTCAAGCTACACGATATAATAATTTAAATTACAGTCAAGGACAGCGCTTTGGACAAAAATATTTGACATTTTTACTGTAAGTACCAACATACATTAAATTATTGAAATACTATTTTCTACAGTAGGTAATATGCGCGATATAAACATTCGTAAGTGAACTGTGTTTATTTACAATGAAATTCATTTGAATAACGTAACAATCAATAAGTACACAATACGTAAATACCTAAACATATTTAGCAGGTACAGTAAAACACATTTTATATGGCTTACCGACCAATGCAGGTACCTGCGCAGGGGCGCGTTAAGAAAATTTGAGTGTGATTGTTAATATTTTTAAGATGATTTTACTAGCTTAGTAAATACATAGTTATATACAAGTTTAGCTAGGTAATTATGAAACTAACTTCGAGAAAAATCTGGCAACTCAGTTTTCACACCATTCTAAATATTGTATTAGGCTGAAAATTTTGAATCTTCTATAAGTCTGGTGACAATACAATGTTATAAACTTGCATTCGGAAACCTTGGAAGCCTTATGTGGAAACCTAGTGGTTCGGGTAAACTATTTGGGATAGAAAATATTCGCTGAAAAAAAAAAGTTGTTCAGAATCATGGGCAATTATTAAAAAAAAAAAAAAAAAAAAAAAAAAATCAATGCATAATTTGAGTGTGACGACAGTAAGAACAGTGAGGCTACCAGTTCTAAGGCTACTGAAGAATTTGAAGAAAACATTTGTAATTAAGTAGGAGAAAAACTTGGTGGGAGTGATACGGTGGAAGATGTAAAAAAAAAAAAAATGCCATACCAGAAGTAAAAATACAGCATCATATTGGACTTATACACTTTGATAAGATTACCAGGAAATCATTTCTCACAGATGCTTTGAAAACAGAAATAATTAAAATCGGTTCAAAATATTTTTAAAATGCTGAGGGTCCTTTCCAACCTACAAGCAACCTTTGTATGAAGAAAATTTGTTTGAGAAAGAAATCGCGGTGAAGAAGTGACTCGCCCATGACTAGTCTATTCCCTGTCTAAAAAAATCGGCCCTCTGCATATGTTGTCTTATCTTTTAACAATTAGATAATCTATCTTCATTAGAGCACGAAGATGAATTTGCCCACTGGAAGGAACGTGAATGGTTCACTGTCCATTAATATGCGAAGAATCATGGTGAGTACTTCACCCAATCGGAAGAAACTGAAAGAAATTTTGAAGCCAATAGAGGAGATATTTGCGCCGAACTTCAGACCTAGACCGAGACAGAAAAACATAAGTAGCGTACTGCATCAAATTTCTTATCATTCAAAATCTTCCATTACGAGGTCACAGAGAGAGACTGAGTATATGCGATAGATCCAGATCCCATAACGTTGGTAATTTTCTTGGATTAACAAAGCTTCTGGACATATTTGACACCATCATTAATAACCATCTTACTCAGGTTAAAAATCATCCTAGAACCCCATATTACTGTTCACCTCTGTGTAAAAATGAGTTCATTCATCTGATGTTGACCACTGTTCGCCAAAGTTTATTGTGAAATATTCGCAAATCAATATACTAAGTTCTCATGTTTAACTATACTCCTGATCATGCACATCGTGAGCAGATGCTTGAGATACATAGAACTTAATTTTGAGAGGAAATCAGTCCGCGTTATGCCGTCTTTTCTCTGTTTCATCCAGATGAGTCGAAAGGACGCTGGAAGGAAGATTAGAGGTTGAAATTCTTAAGCAGCTGGAGAAATACGGTATGGACATACAGGATTGTCGTTCACAATGTTAAGATAACGCTGCTGTGATGCCTGGCCTGCCAGCTGGTGTTCACGAAATAATAAGCGAAAATAATAATCTGGCGATATTTAACAATTTGGTTCATGTACTGTATCCAAGCAGGATGCTATAATGTTTTTCGGAACTATTGAAACTATTTATGTATTCGTTTCTCGTTCCACTCTGTGCTGGGGAAAACACAGGAACTCCGTGCCTGTGGTTATAAAGTCTGTGGATGGAGCAAAATGTTGTACACAGCTGAAGTAATAAAGCCAGTTAGTAAATATCTTGAATATATGCTGAATGTTCTTCAAGACATGACAGACGATGGCAATCAAATTAGTGATAGCATGTTATCCTATGATTTTTTTACTTTATTGAACATGTTAAAAAGCTGCTCCAGGATCATAACATGATTTTTCATGATGCTGCCATAGATATAAAAAGCTTCCTGCACCATTTTAACTAATAAAGGAGAGAAGTTGGTTAATGGCACAACTCGAGAACGCTGGGCTGAATGCTAATAAAAGAATTAGAATGAGTTATGAAGGGATCGCTGGATCGTGTTGTGTGTGAAATGAGAGAAAGGTTCAGCCGCCTACATGAAACCGAAGCCAGATTTGTATTTCTCAAAGATATTAAAAAACTGTGTTATAGCACTGACGATTGCGACCATTTAAAGAAGAAATCTAAAGAATTTGAGATTTCTACGGCTGTGACGCTAACGGAGGACAGTTATATGAAGAAATATTGAATTTTTGAATGCTAGTATTCACAAAAAAACGTAAACATAAAAAGATCTGAAGAGCTTCTAGAATTCATTGTTCGGAATGTAGATGACAGCGTCTTTCAGAATCTGTGCGTATCAATTCAGTTTATGGTTACGATTGCAAAGGCCATCGCAAGTTGCGGTCGAACTTTCAGTAAACCAAAACTAAATACTATTGTATCTGAGGGCTACGATGGGTCAAGAAAGGTTATACGACATACCTTTGCTCAGTGCTGAGTGAGAAGACATCGAAGAAACAGATTTCGAATATGTTATTGATCTATTTACGTCCCGGAAGGTGAAATTTTACGTTTAATGCTATTAAACAATTTTGTTAATTTTGTTCTAAAACATAAAGTAAATGTTTTTTGTAAGATTTATGATTGTTTTATTTAGTGCATCTATTTATTTCATATTTTAATAATTTACAAAAGGGTGCAATTTCAATGTTTGCCCTAGGTGCCATTTGCAATTGGTCCGCCGCTGATTTCAGGTATGAGGGCTGTTACAACCCCTCCACCGGATTCACTTAATATTACACAGTTAAAATTGATTGAATCCGTCACGAATCTAAGCAGGTCGCATGTACACTTAATGCCAACGCAAACAGGTTACCATCAATCAACCATAATGACTTTTACAATTATACAATGTACATATACAAACCTTCATTACATACTATACATCATCTGTACATAGTTCATGACACTGATTCTGGTTACAATAATTGTCATTTTACAGATCCAATCATTTTTTCAGTTACTGTTTTACACAACAAACATTCAATGACATCACCTTAAGTTACAATTAATTTTTCGCTTAAACTTACACACTTGATGTCTGCTTGTTAATGACAACAGTCTACATTTTACAGCTGATAATTTGTCTCCACAATGTAGTAAGTCACAATATCATGAAAACACCAAAAGTCTCTACACAAAACTGTTACAAATTGCTTTATACAGAGGAATGCTTACATCTTAAACATTCAGTATTATTACATCTGCATCTGAACTGAAGTTCTCAATCAAACTATCTGTATACAATGACACAATTTTATTTACGAAATTCGCATATAAATATTTATAGTTGGTGACCCTCACCAAACCATGCATTTCAATTAATTCTAATAAAAATAGCTGACATTAGGGCACCCCTCCCTAGATTCTGGTAAAGGGCCCTACATCTTACTATAAAAGTGGATTCCAGGATATTCCTGGATACCCAAAACCATGTAAATTACTTTTTCCTAACTTTCCAATTTTCTTCTCCTTTTGAAGACACATCTAATACTACACTTCTATATACACAGAGCTTCACTATATATTGCAAGATATACATACTCTGAATCATCAGAAACAGCAGACTTTGGTATAGACATAGAAATACTTACAGATCAAATGGTCCTGTTTTAGCAAATTGACTGTCACTTAAAAGCAATGTTGCTGACTCAACTGGTAATACAATTTCACAATCATCACTACTGCAGTTCAGTCTGTCATTACTTCCAACACCACTCTCCATTATCTGATGACTACCTACACCTATTAAATTATCTGAATCAGCACCACAACTGTTTTAACATCTGGCTTAATGACTTCTTTCACAACATAAATATTTTTCTCAGCTACTATCACTTCACCATTAGCTCCTACATCATAGAGTGTTTAAACCATGGTGTCACCTAAATCATATTATGTATATTTTTCCAATCAGAAACTGGTAAAGGAAACTTATTACTACCACCTGTTTATTCAATACTACCATCCACATCAAGCAAAGAGCTAAATAATGTATCAGCTAAGTCACATTCAGAACATGTTTCCAACTTAGGCATTGGTACATAAGCCTTTTCAACCTTTCTCTCTTCAGTGGACAAACAATTTAACTTACAATTCTCCTTCTCATCTGGGTCTCCTATCCACACCACTGTATCACCCTCATCTTCAAGGTATTTAAGAAACTCCTCAATTTCAGCACTTCTACAAACTTCATTACCATCTATATAAGCAAACATAGTCGCAACTAGGCCATGCTGGATACCACCAGTTTCAGATAGCCATACCGTACTATGTACTACAAATCCTGGATTATTTTTGGTAATTAAGTGGTGACCATTCCGTAAATCTTCCACATGAAAATTATTACTTTCACAAACTGATGCGAGTGATAAGGTACTATGATGGTCCCCTTTCTGCTCTTTCCTATTATCAACCTTTACCTCATCAACATCATTAATTACATCCCTCATTACTATAACCCTATCATGAAATTCACTTGCTGCTACCTCCACCAAGCTACCTACCACCATGGAACTATTTTTATCATTAGATTTACCAACTTTTTCATCACATTCTGAAGTTACAACCTTGTCACAGTCTGAAGATGTTACTACAGAAAAATTACTATCAGAAACTACTTCTTTTACAGTTAAATCTACTACTTGTTCATCATTAGGAATGACTTCAATCTCTTGGACAATTTTATTTTTATTAGAGCGACCACTAACCAAATTTTTAGTAACTTTTGAGCCACCAGTATTTCTAACTATAGCATTTATTTCATGGGAAAAAGTATCTGACCCAAACTCTTACCCACCAGTGGGGGATCTTAGTTTGACTGCTCCCCACGCTGCTTTTCCTTTCCAGTTTGAGGGTTCTGTTACCTCACCCAGGGCCGGCGTTAGGGGGGGTTAAGCGGGTCAAATGTACCCGGGCCCACCCGGCTGATGGGGGCCCCGATCACCGGCTATATGGGCCCCCCAACAAGTTGTAGAGCTAAAAAAAAAAAGGTCGTCCATTTGGTCTGAGGGAGGGCCTTAACTGCTGAATTCGCCAAGGACCCTCATCTGGTTACCCCGGGCCTAAAATCCTAGCGCCGGCCCTGACCTCACCTTCCCATTATCATTTCTCCTTGCATAATTATCATGACCCCTTCCGCTGGATCTACTATCCCTTGATCTATGGTACACCCTTGAAGGACTTCGGCTTTCACTCCTACGGTAATGATTGTAATACCGAACAGAGAATGACTCCTGAGCATCCAAATGCCTCAATAATTCAGAAACCCTCTCCACATTAATTACATCCAAAGTAGCAAATAAATTTCTTGTTTGCTGAGGTAGCCTAGCTCCTATAAAATCAGTGAATTCTTCCTCTCCATAAGGATGGTCCAAATATTTACACTGGATCCAACATTTATGAAAAAAATTATGCTGAGTTTCCCTACCAGGTTAATGGCGCCTACCAGGTTAATGGGGCTTACCAGTCATCAACTCTCTCTTTTCCTGAATCTGTCTACTAGTTGACCAAAAATGTTTCAAAAAGTTTTCTTTGAACAGCTTATAATCATTAACTTCCCTAGCTTGCCTATCACCCCATGTCCTAGCATAAGACTTTAGATGTTTACACACAAGTGCAATTTTCTTACTGACGGGTAACACATTAAAATAGTCAGCTCTTTCAAAATAATCTATGTCTTCCACTGACATCATAGAACTCGAATTCTTCCTTAATATCGGCACTAACAATTGTGTTACCTGTCAAGGGAACAACCTGACTTAACTGAACTTGTAAACCAGTAAACCTTTTCTCTAACTGATTAACGTTACATTGGGCTGCCTCCAATCCCTGGGTAAGCTGTTCCTGATGATGTACCAAAGCATTAACATTTTGTTTCACCTCATGTCTCAGCTCAGTACATGGGCGCCGGGAAGGGGGTGCACTTGCACCCCTCTGCCATCCCGGGTCGCCGTCTGGGCAGTAGTAGAGCTAAAAAAAGTTCACCAAGCCCTGAAATTTTTGGGCCGATAGGGAGAGGGGGGGCAGGGGGGCACCAATGCAGCCCTGGTGCACCCCCCTACATCCCGGATCACCGCCTGGGCAGTAGTAGAGCTAAAAAAAAAAAGGTCGCCCAGCCCGGAAATTTTTGGGCCGATAGGGGGGGGGGACAACAATGCAGCCCTGGTGCACCCCCATAGAAGCAATCCTGCCGGCGCCCATGGCTCAGTAGCTTTAATATCACTGGCTTGGAATAAATTGAAATATTCCTCCCTCATCTTATCACAATTTTCACTGATTTCCCTCAACTCTTTGTAATATTTACAGTCCACTTCATTAATTAAAACAACACATGCATCTTTAGTACCTTTACAAATTTGGTTAAACTTTTCAAATTTCTCCTGACACTCTACAACTGCATGCTCCAGTTTTGAATTTAAATGATTAAAATCCTCCTTGAATTGAGAACTAAAACCCTGAAATTGCTTACTAAATTTTCATCAAAATATTCAGCCAATTATAAGAATTTGCTTTCAAAATCCAATTGATTTTTAAAATCAGAAAATTGACTATCAAATTTACCATTGATTTCAGCAAATTTTCCATTGATTTCAGAAAATTGAGAATTGATCTCAGAAAATTTGTTGTCGAATTTACCATCAATGCAGAAAATTTGGAATCAAGTTCCAAAAATTTATTATCAAATTTTGCGTTAAAATTGTTTACAAAACATTCTAGAAATGTTTGTAGATTCTGAGTATCAGTCATTTTCAGTTATTAACAAAATCAATATGAAAACAAAAGTAAGAAGAATTGAAATTTTGCTAACCAACCACAAAATAACATGCAAAAGCAATCATTTGAATATTCAGTACTTACAGTTCGCCGTCAGTTTTGTATCACTTAAATACTTTACACCGCCTTATATTTCACCTAGCAGCACTTTTTCACCACTAAACGCCACTTTTTTCTTTTACTGATTAAAACACTTAACAACACTTTTCACACTCAAAACACTGAACTGCTGGAAGACGTTGTTCTTCTAAGCATCCAATTTCGAAGAAATATGGTATCCTGAGGCCGAAGAAAATCCACTTGCCGTCGGAAAATGACTGCCGATTCCAGGCGCCGAAGGAAAATCTCCGATGAGTGCTGCGTTATCAACTCGATGTACTTCGTTTCAAGTTCTCGCCGAATAATTCACTCGTCGTGCGTCCGCCGTAGATTCCTGGTGTCGAATGGTGTTTTTTAAATGTCGTAATTTTCCTGAAGATCTAGGTTCGCTTTTTGCCTATCCACTACAGATTCTTTTAGAAGATTAACATCTCACAGATGTTTCATGATTTCTAATCGCTGTTATCGGTTACCATGTCAGAGTCTTTGGTGGTTTAAATTAACATAGTAATGAAGTAAGTCCACCATAACTTTCAAGTTTAAAATCTGTTTATGTTGTAAACAACGTCATCGATATTGTTTACATGCAAATATACAATCCAGAGATACTACTGACGCAGTTCTTGGCAGTTGCAAAGAGAATTACCAACATATACGCAATTCTCTTTCACAATTCTGTTCTTAAACATATTAAAAGGCCTTTCAATAATTTCTTCTCATAAAACAAAGTCTATATACACTGATTTACAGTTAATTGTGAAACAAACATACCAGATCATATTCAATCAAACTTTAGCTCCTACAAATACTTCATTAAATCCAATTCTATTTAAAGTTCAGTTTTGAGGGCTGTTACAACAAGGTACGCTAATGGAGGAAGGAAATATATGGAGGAGAAGTGACGTTAAATCTGTGAAATAGGTTCTAAACTCTCACGCATGCGCAGTGGCGGCAGTGGCGATATTGCGCTTCCAAACAAATGTGATGTTCACATTGTGTTAGATGCAGTCATTATTTCATTTTGTAATGTGTATAAGTGTTTTATAATGCCATCTTGTATTGCGTACGGTTGCACAAATAGGCCAGACAGGAAAGAACCTGGAATATCATTTCATAAGTAAGTTGAATTCTAATTATCGTTGTTGAAGTGGGCGGTAGAAGTTGCAAACTTTGGAGCATGTCTATAAATATTTAGCCATAGCACTCAATGGGATGACTTTGTACTCAAATTTTTGTTAGTGTAGTATAGAAAATCAGCATACCTTGCTATTTTGCACATAATAGACTAGCATTACTTTTCAACGAGTGTTGAAAATTAGATTTGAAGGGGTGTGTTTTACAATCGTGATTCAGTGAATTTAGCATTGCGCTTTCTTTCGTCACGTTGCAGTTTATGCTGACAGCGTACGATGAAATTAAATGTGTTAAATTATGCTGTACTATCTAGGAATCTTGATGAATCAAATGATGTTGTTACTGCAAATACGCGTGTGGGTATGTCTACATAGTTTGATTCTATAGTGGCAATTTAATGGAGATTGTGGTTAGGTCTAAATGCAGTCTGTACGAGAATGGTTTTGTTGTTCCATGAGGGACAAAGAATTCATCTATTACTGTAATAGGTAATTTCATGAGAACCAAGTTAGTGACAAAATGTATATCGCGATGGAACTTCTTCCAGTCATTTCCAATTAAGCTTACGATGTATGTTAACAAGATAACTATTTTTATTCTGGTCTAGGCCGCATTTCAACCTAACCACAAGTGGTAGTAAAAAAACTGAAATATCCATTCTGCGTGTAATTCATTGTAGCTTTGGCAGAATTAATTTCTGGTCCAGGCTGCATATCAACCCAATCCCAGTATATACCGAAAAACTAAGCAAGATATCGAAAAAATTTATACTTTATTTTCGATTTGTCTCGTCGTGTTACATAAGAATCGGTCATTAAATTTGACTTTTGGGAAATTTTTCTTCTCCAATTCAACTCAAGACACTTCACTTTTGATACAGTATATCTCGAGAACTAGGTGAGATATCGATAATGTTTATTTTTTATTTTCATTTGTCTCGTCTTTTTAAATAAGAATCAATCATCAAATTTGACTTTGACCAATTTTTTTCTTCTGAATTTCAACCACAACCATTTCACATTTGTGATCGAATATCTCGAAAACTAAGCAGGATATCAAAAAATTTTATTCTTCATTTTTATTAGTCTCATTGAATTACATAATAATCCAGAAACGGCCACAAAGTCTTTGTGGTACGGCGCACCGCAAGTTGAGCAGCGGAAAATAGAAATCCCAGAACCCAAAGTCGGCAGTCCCTACTGCTGATAAGCGAACGCCTCCGCCAGGCGAAACCGAGTCAGCGTGGTGGTTAACGTGCCCTCTGATATTCACACTCCATCGGTTTGAGTCACTCCTCACACGAGATTGTTATATCCATTTGCTGACATCCGAAGATGCCGACAGCTGATTACAGAATGTCCGCGTGTGAAACGATTAAAATGTAAAATATCATTTAAATTATAGTTCCGCGCTCAGATCTTATAGTAAGTTCAATTACATCAGAAAATTATGGTGGTCTTGTGAAATTTTTTAAAAATTATTTTCACTATAAATTTATTATTGGATTTACGAATTCATCTAGTACTTTTTTTTTTGAAAAGTTTTCTTTTAAATAATATAATTTGCTAAAATTAATCAAATGTTTTGCCTCAACGATAAACTCCAGAACGATAGATGTAATCTTCTTGTAATCTCCAGGAGACTGCTAATTACCATAAATTATAAAACCTTTTTTTAGATCAGTTGTTTCTAAAAATAATCAATGCATCACATTTTTTCTTGGTTATTATTTGTACTGAAATCAGAGTAGAAGTTAACTAATGAATGGCCAAACGCGTACTATTTGAGTCAATGTATCTGCCATGTTAGATGGCTTATATATGAAGATCGACTACTGGCTGCGAAGAGCGGCGGAACTGATGACTACAAACTGATGGGAAATAATTGCAGTGACGCACCTGTCAGACATGTGATCACGTGACAGATGTCGTTGTGGCCAATATGCAGTTACATAGCTTTTCTATGTGATTCAGGCAGCAATTCAGCCTAACCACGTCTGCCAGGGACGAACAACCGGAACAAGGGAACCTTTTGTGACAATTATTATATGGTTTCTGGACGGATAAGAGTCATGTAGTGATTATGCAATAGTGGAGATAATGCAACGAGCAGACTAAATTTAACGTTAAAAAGTTAGTTGGCTGGTAATTTGGGTTTTATCTTTGTCTGAAAATTCAAAGGCTTCCTTAGGTACTACATTAATCATACATTACTCATTGTAAAATTATTTCAGTCTGTCTTAAAGAACTGAGAGTTTATAAATTCGTTATTAACCTTTTACTACTATGAGCTGGTATCTGTATTTCGTGGTTTGTATTGTAACACCATGACTTATTGACGGTCAGAAGAGATATAATCAAACAAAGACGGAACACCCGCCCTGGCAGCGCAATCTCTAGAATTCTGTTTGTTTTCTGTTGTACACGGTGTGTATAGAAACCTAAAGCCGACTAATTTTTGCTAATCGAATATAGCATTGTGGGGTTATAGGCTGTTAGATTTTTAAAAAAAAAAGTTGGTTTGAGGAATAACTTAGATATAAATTAAAATACGATAAAACACTGGGACACAGAGGTTACTATTATTTAATATTAAACTATTTCGCTGCATTACAGACAATAGAAATTCTTTATTTGTTTTGCATAAGAGTATCTGTATTTCGTTCCGCAAAGAATTTTACAGATTTTACGAACTGTCTTGACACTTCATAAGCAATTTGTCAGAAGTTGAAAGAAATTACTAAAATCACTGGTTTGATAGTATTACTCAAAAATAATTTTCCATAGATTCATGGTAAAAATTCCCAAAATTTGGCTTATTCGAAGAGCTCTGGATGTTTTATGGTTTTATGTGCTGAAAGAGTCCCAGTATCTACATCAGCAGTTCCTTCAGCTCTTCCTCCCCAGAACAGGTCGTGCGCCGTCTGTCCCTCTTTGTTTCTCGCCGTCTTGTCCGCTCCTGCCTCCAGCAGCACTCTGGCCACGGCTGAGCGGCCCCACTGTGCTGCAAGGTGCAGCGGCGTCGAACCATAACAGTCAGTCGCGTTGACGTCTGTGGTCTCCACCAGCAGCCGCGCCATATTGACGTGTCCTTGCTCTGCCGCCCGATGCAGCGGAGTCCTGCCGCACCTGTCTCTGGCAGTGGAGTCCGCCCCTGCCGAAAGTAGCTCCCTCGCCGTCTCCTCGCTGTCTGTACAGCAGGCCGCGTAGTGCAGCGGCGTCCAGCCATCAGCGTCCTTCACGTCGCCGTCTGCGCCGTCCAGCAGCAGCCGCACCACGCTGGCGCTGCCCAGTGGAGCGGGGTCGCCTTCACTTTGTCCACGCAGTGCTAGTGTTGCCCAAAATCGGTCTTGGTCTTGCAGTCTTGGTCTTGGTCTTGCATTTTTGCAAGACCAAGACCGCCTAATTTTAGCAAGACTAAGAGCAAGACTGACTGTGCAAGATTTAAGCAAGAACAAGACCAAGCCTGCAAGACTCTTGCGTCTTGCAGTTAGGACTTTTTTTTATACTTTCTATACAAAATAAGCTTAGAATGGACACGAATACATTATGCTGATTTGTTCTGTGTGGTTTTAAAACACAAAGTGCTTAAATATGTCGTCACCCATTTAATAAATATTGTAGACACTTTTAATACACTTCAAACGTGAAAAAATTTTCTATAATAGTAATCGAATAATATAAAAAGTGTGCAATAAGATTTATGTACTGTTTAGGAGCCCGAATATAATAATATATAAGAGAACTGTTTAAATAAATAAACTGATATATTGACTGTTGCATCACAATATATTTTTGCAAATATTCATTTACATGTAAAGAATATATAGTAATTGCACAATTTTAACTCGAGGAGTAAACTCCAGAGTCAGTGGACCGGACAGGCTTAATTTAAATTATATACTTATCCTTTATAATACAAGAAATTGACACATAGAAAACAAACGAAACTTAAAGTACTAGTACTTAGAATTTAGAAGAAGAAAATAGGCAGAAAATATGTAGGAAGACGTAAAGTACTGATATAATATAAATGACTATCAGTGCGTTTTCGTTGAAGAAGGAATTGACGGTCTGAATAAGTAAATAAAAAATAATACATTAAATGTAGTAAGTATGACACTTAATTGAAGTATCGAAAATCGAAATAATAAAAACTAAAAATAAACTATATAGAATATGCGTAATCAAATTATATGTAGTATGTTACCGAGAAGATGTTTATTTTCTTAATATTTCAAAAGTTACAGTTTAAAAAGTTAAAGTTACAAACGAATTTAAAATCTAGCTTTTAATAATAATTAATAAGGTTATCTAACTTATTAATAGGGAACATGCAATATTTTTATTTTTGCTTTCATTTTAAGTAACTTCATGCAGAATACACCACAAATAAATTTAAAAAATTAAAACGGTAATATGTCTCGCAAAACGGCGGTCTGAAACTGACAGTTTAAATTTGGGCGCCAAAACTGACTTCCAGAGCCGATGACGTCACTCCTGTCAAGTCCTTTCTGACCTGTCAGTTGCTGTGGAAGTAAACTTGTCGTTTGGTGGTGGAAAAAAACCATGCCAATCATATCAGCGGTCATTGTCTTTGATAATATTTCAAGGAGAGTTTGTGAAGAGTTCAACTTTCCAATCACGCTTGAACACACTTTATGGATGTTTACAGTTTGTAAATCTTCTCCAAAATAATGAAGAAGACTCGCTTCACAATCCTTTTCTTTTACTGCATTTATATATTCACTCAGAATATCCACCTAAAAATATGAGGTTATTATTGTAGCATATAACATATATTTATTAATTTCATTGATACTATTTATTTAACAGCATTTATGCACACTTTAGAGATTCTTATAAACCTGTATAGAGAAAGATTCACCACAAGTTGGATTCCGCCACGGCTTGTGAGAACCTTGTTAGGCAAAGGCTGCAGGTTCGAATCCATCTTGTGGTGAGTTCCATCTTTTCTTTCTATTAAGATTTATAGTTTCATCAAATAAACAGGTATACTGAACTGCTTACTTGAGAGAAACTGTTAGTGATAGGAATGTGACCTATTTCTTTGGCTTTTATAAAAGATTTTCCAGAAGCACATTTAGATAAATTTGATTTCTTCCAGTAACATGTTATAGATGTAAGCGCAGGCTACTCAGATCTTCTGTGTAACCATAGCAAGAGTGCAGCAGCATGCTTACACCCACCTGGAATAAGATTTTAGTGATAATAATGTGCTAAATTAGGGGTGTGGTGAGAGCACAGAACAACTGAACTCTCTGGCGAGACGATGAGAGTTTTCTGCTCCCCATTTGTCCGCATGACATTTTATAGGCCATAAATAACATACAAACTTTACCTTCAGAAGTGGCACAATCTTCGCATTGGCAGGACTGAACTAAACCTTCCCTTTCATTTATAATGGCTGTAATATGATAACCTTCTTTGCGAACTTTATGATCCGGTGTAACTCTACTTTTTACTATACACAATTCGCCATCTCTTTTAATTTGGACATAGCCGATTGCATTATCGCCATAAGATTCCCTTGTTGAGCTGAAATAAGAGCTATGTATAGAAGCTGCTAAACGAAATAGGAAAATTCAATGCGATTTATATGTACCATAGTAGTTTAGTCCCTTTCATTTCTACACTTGCATACTCAGCACTTTCGACAAAAAAAATTACGACCATATTTACACTGACTTTCGGTAAATTCCTGGAGTCCGCTTTTATAAATCTGACTTCCATTTTTATTGAAAAATACAAATAATTTTCTCAATAAAACAATGTTCTCTTTGACAACAATAAGCTGTCATAACAGTAGTGACGTCACTAGACGTTGATTGGTGTTTTAAAATACGTTCCGTTTCAAGTAACTTCAAATCGAAATTATTGTAAAAAATCAATATTAACCAAAATTAAAATGTTGCTGTAGTCTTTGTTTTATATTTTTTTAACATTTTAATGTCAAAATACCCATAATTATTATAACTGCATGTTCCCTATTATTATGGAAGCTACATAGGAGCGAAATGCAGGACACTACAAATAATGAAGAAGACTCGCTTCACAATCCTTTTCTTTTACTGCATTTATATATTCACAAAAGAATTAATATAAAGTAACAGTAATGTCAGCTATTGTGTACTGTTCTGTAATTTCGTTTGTGTTGTATTTTTATTGAAATAAATGGTAAATTCAGTAAATTGTATAATTATTTTATTCCATTTCATATAAGGTGAGGGTCTATCAATCTCTTTCTAGACAGATAATGTTCTTTAAAATACAGTCAAGTTAATGTCATTAATTTGTTTTCTATATGTTTAAACCATATTTTAGTACATTGAAGATTATTAAATGTAAACGTTTATTAAGAAACAGACTGACTCCCGCGGGACACAGTTGATAGCTCAGTTGGTTAGTTAGAGCATCGCCACTGATCGCTTAGGTCGTGGGTTCAAACCACAACTGGTGTCAGTTGATTTTTTGAATTTCTCATGAAATGTTTAGACATTTATTAATTTGGTTGGTCTTTACCATGGCTATGTTAATTCAAGCTTAAAATATACCTAATCTGTTGCGTTGTTCTAATATCTAAAGTAACGTTTAATAAATAGCGACAGGCTAATAGGTAATTGCAAGACTTGCGAGACTCTTGCTGCAAGACCAAGACCAAGACCAAGACCAAGACTGGGAGTGCAATACCAAGACCAAGACCAGGTGTATTGATGCAAGACCAAGACCAAGACTGGCCAAGTCTCGTCTTGTTCTTGCATTTGGGCAACACTAGCTGCTAGATTTGTTTCTGGAAATTATCGCAGAATGCAATCAGTGACAGATATGATAAAGGAGCTGGAATGGGATTCATTGCAAGACAGGAGGAGGATGAGGAGGGTGATGGGAGTGTACAGGGCATATACTGGCGATGAGGCATGGAAAGATATTGCAATAGGTATGAAAAGTAGTGCATGGAAGGGAAAAGATGACCATGACCACAAGCTGACACTCGATTTCAGGCACAAGGGTGTGGGAAGATTCTCTTTTTTACGTAAGGGTGTCAGGGATTGGAATGAGTTACCTAGAGAAATGATGAATAATTTACCGAAAACTTTGAAAGAATTTAAAGATAAAATTTGTAGGGAAAATGTAGGAGGTGCAGGAAAGGGGGAAGATAGTTGTTAGGGAAATTGCCACCGGAGCCTGTGCTCCATTGCAATTAAATTAAGTTCGCGAAGAAAAGACACACGTTTGCATTTGATTTTGTTGCCGCGGAATCCAGAGGACACAGGAGTCAAAATGTCGCTCTGACTATGCTGTGGCAATATTAACGTAGGGAAATATCAGCAGTTTTGTAGCGTTGCTTATTTCAATAACAGTTACTCATTCGCTGGTTAATCCAAACCAGTTATCAATGTCATTGCTCCTATATTGTAACAAAAACAGAACATCTACAACGGTTAAATATTTCAAAAAGTACAACACGCATATGTCTTAAAAATTTCAGTTTCAGTGAGGAATAGAGTTATGAAGGAGAGTGGTGTAAGGATTGATTTTACACGCATTACATAAAATTACTTTCTTCACTTTTCACTTCATCCCGTAATATTTGTCATTAAAAAATATCCTAAATTTGCTTTATCGCAGTTTTGTTCATATTTTTACAATATGTAGGTTCACTTATTCGATATAAAAGCTGTTTTATTTTTCGACAAAGGTGTACACCGTATCACTGTCATCAATAAATGTCTTTGTAGTTTAATACACATTTTTCATTTGTTACAAGTATTATATCCGCTCAAAATTCAAATAATTCACCGGATGCGCCATTACTTTGTTTCTAGTGAGCCGTGCACTACGTGACGTTTAGCGGGGGGTGAGCACACTAAATGGAACAGCCAGGACGCTGACCATCAGTACAGACGAATTTCCTTTAGTTTCGACTTTCCTAATAATGCTTGACGATAGAGATGACGTACTTTAAACTATGAAATCTTCTCCAGTGTAACTTTGAAAATAGTGAACTAAAATACGCAAACAGATTGACGCTGCCTGGGGGGAGAAAGGCAGGGAGCGTAACAGCCGCAGGGCTACCAACTGTTGCTAACACAATCACGGACTGTTGCTTAAGCACAAATGCTAAACGGTGCTGATCTGTTTCTGCTTTTAACTGTTTTTTGAGGTCTGCAATAACAAAATTATAGTAATTAAAAAACCGACAAGTTTGAATTCCGTAGTTCCAAACTAATTCTTATTATGAAATTAGAATTAAAATTGACATACCACAACGCTGGATCCAGAAAATTAATTCGTTTGAGATGAAAGTGAGTCGTAATATTTGATCAGACGCTGTGATAATAAATGTTCTTTATAGAATGCTGATTATTTGTCCGTTATTATACAGCAGGAGTGGCCAACATGATTAGACCCGGGATCTATTGTTTACTGAAAAAACCCTGTGCGATCTACCAATTATATACTTCTTCAAATAATTTACGCAATTATGTAGTATTTCTTTTGTTTTTTATTAAGAGAGAAAACATAAAACTGAAAATTATTATTAGTAACTACTTACTTATATTAGTGTGAACATTGCGTAGGAGGGGGGGGGGGATGGCAGGGGGTCCGGCGAAATATCACGTGAGGTTGTGAAATTAAAAAAAAAAAAACTGAAAATGACGTAGAAGTCGACTTTAAACACCTCATGTCATTACGTCATTAACGGAGACCCCCTTGGCAAAATCAGGAAATTGCCTACCTTAAACAATCTACCGTAATGTATGCGCATGTGTCAAGCGAGAACGGTGTTTATTTTTTGCTTGTTTTAAGTAGGAAAACAATGGTTCACATAAATATGTTTAACCAAAACACGAATGCAATTGTTCAATACATTTCTTAAAATTTAAGTATTTCTCGTTGGAAACCAATGCCCCGAAATCTAGACTTGCGGATGATCTTGCTTTTAGAAATATGTCAAAGCATAATTTCGTTTTAAAAGTATCATGTGGTCCATTTGAAATGTACCTGAAATTTTTTAGTCATTTCATAGATATCACTATGATCAATGGAAATCATACATAACAGTTTTTCTTTCGTCAAGAAATCTTCAAAGACCATCAGAATAAAAATAATAATCGTACAGTATCAGTAATATCTGCTGACTCGTGAAGTTGTTGCGAAAAAGCAACTCAGCGGACTATCTCTTTGTATTTGCTCGTTTATGTTTTCACTCGTCGTTTCTATAAGGCGCATCGGAGTATTTTGAGACAGCTGTAAACCATGAATAGCTTCTTTAATTTATTTTTATTTGTGAAATTCACGAACAGCGAATCTGACACTGCTTCGAAAATTTCCTTGATGTATTCTCCATTGGAAGAAGGGCTGCACTTTTGTGCAATTCTGTAGCTTACTTGGAAAGAATTTTCAGTTGCGGACTTACTTTGCTCAATAGGTTTAAATATGTTTTCTTAGACTGTTAATTGCGATTTCAATGTTTGCAATTTACTCTTTCTTATTTCGCTGTTAGGTGGAAAGACTGTGTGATATTTTCCTTTTTTTTATTTATTGCTTTACGCCTTCGACGACGGCTGAGGTCATTAGAGGCGGGATGGGGACAAGGAACGGGATGGAATTCGGCCATGGCCTTTTTGAAGAAAGCATCCCGGCATTCGCCTGGAGTGATTTCGGTAAACCATGGAAAACCCAAATCTGGATGCCCGACCGGGGATTCGAACCAGCGTCTTCCCGAATGCGAGGCCAGAGCTTTAACCGCCCAACTTCCACGCTCGGTGGATATTTACCATGCATTGTGTTAAAATGTAGCTTTTAATTCCCTTATTTTTCGGTATTGATACGGATGTATTGTATATTATGTAACAACATTTTTATTTCTTTGTGGCACATTTTTCAACGAGCTACAAAAATAAAATATTAATAACATAATTCGTATAGTAATAAAAGTAGAAATATCCTACCATTAAATGTGAATTAAATTTATTTTAGTAATGATGGATCAAAGTTAGCGAGTGAACATTATAGAGGGGTTCATTTGCCATAGTAACAATATTGAAAATATTACCTTAGTTTTTATGAACCTTCAGAAGCGTTTCTTTCTTAATTTGATGTTCTTTCAGCGTTTCTCTTCAACCACTTATCCATAGCGTATAAGACGTGTTGCAGAGTCTAATTGTGATTTACATTTAGGTTGACGTCGTAACACCGGTAATCCCTGTCCTCAACTGACGGATTGACAGCTTCCCACACGCTTACCGCCCATTGTACATAGCGTCCCGAAAACCAAATGTAGCTAACTTGCCACGATCGACTGGACTAATAGCCGTGATCGACCGGTTGGCCACCCCTGTTATACAGGGTGTTCAGGAATGGAAGGATAATCCTGTAACCGCACATCATGTCCTACTATATCACAAAAGTTTATTTTAGTAAAGTCTCTCCATTTTCGAGATATTGATTTTTTTTTCTAAACGTGACTTTTTTCAGTTTATTCCATGTCATTACTACAAATTAAGACTTTTTGAACCCTGCTAACGAATTAAAAAATACTAGAGATCGCCCAATGGTCGAAATTCGACCATAATTCATTAAGTTAATTTTTTTTGTTTTTTTGTAACAGAGTAATAATTATTGCAAATAGTTTTTTTGAATTTGTTCTATTGCGTTTGAAAAATTGTCCTATCGGTATCAAGTTTAGTACATGCATTCCAACGTAAGCTTCGAATGCGTGAAAATGAGGAAAAATCACTTCAAATGTGGCTAGATGCACACATGTTATTAAGCAAGAAATACACGTTATTACATGTCGATATTATTTCTGTGTGTTTCTTACTCTTAATTTTAGGTCCAGGCTGCATTTCAACCTAACCACAACTGCTATTAGTTACGGTAGACGCCATGCAATATATCTTAGCACTGAAAAACAATATGTCAGCCCGCACAGAAAAATCGTAACTGTTACATGATTTTCTATTTGCATGTGGAAAGCAGTTTTATTCAATAATGAAGATTTAAAAACACGTGGAATAAATGTCAACAGCTATGAACGTGTATTTCTTGCGTAATAACATGTATGCATCTACCCACATGTTTCCTCATTTCAACATATTCGAAGGTTACGATATACACTTTAAATCAAATATTATCGCCTAAGGAATGTGTGTACCAAATTTCAGACCGACAGGACAATATTTGTAAGTTCCGACGTAATGCTAAACTCAGTATATAAAGAGTTTGCTGCCATTCATGTACACACTTTTTTTTTTTTTTTTTTTTAACTACCAGATTTCGTTAAAATGGTGGCTCACCATCATATTACAGCTACATCAATTTGAACTGCATCATTGTAACATCGTATATCTAAATCACGATTTAATGAATTCCTAATATACTCTGATTCGAAATGTTGCTTCTTTGTAAATTCAGAGATTAAGCTCGACTCTTTGGTTTCACCAAAGACTATCTCAATGCTGGAAATACACGTCACATAGTTGGCTCCGATCCGATTTCACTCACACACACGTTCCCGAATTTATTTTTCATTTAATAATGTAGCTGTAACATGTTTTAACTATGCATTTAATTTTTTTTTTTTTTTTTTTTTTTTT
This sequence comes from Vandiemenella viatica, assembly GCA_031002005.1. Lineage (NCBI taxonomy): Eukaryota > Metazoa > Arthropoda > Insecta > Orthoptera > Morabidae > Vandiemenella > Vandiemenella viatica. The sequence goes on from JARYHS010006964.1 coordinate 1,774,273, forward strand.
TTTTTTTTTTTTTTTTTTT
>JARYHS010006964.1:1775291-1795207 GCA_031002005.1 Vandiemenella viatica
TCACCGCTATTACAATGCTTTACTTTGTTCTGCAATATTTATTAATGACAGTACTTAAATAAACAAAGGACTGTTGTAAATTTTTCACGATATTCCAGTTTCTAAAATATCATTCTGCAAAATTATCATTAATTATTTTAATGCGTCAGTTTCTTATAAGGTATTTACTTCAGTGAAGACAACTGTCACCGAGCGTCGTGGGTGAGTGGTTAACGCTCTCGCCTCGCAGTCGGGAGAACGGCGGTTCGAATCCCCGTCCGAGCATCCAGATTTGGGTTTTCCATGGTTTCCCCAAATAACTCCAGGCGAATGCCGGGATGCGTCCTTCAAAAGGCCGTGGTAGAATTCCTTCACATTCCTGGTCACCAATCACATCCTGCCTCTAATGACCTCGACGTCGACGAGGTGTAAAGCCATAAGTAAAATAAAAAAGACAAAATGTTTTGACATAGAATTAACACAAAATTTTTTTAACGCTTGTACAATGAGGCAGTTTCTGTGATGGTTTATCTACATAATTATTTGACTTTACTGAGTTGTTGCAGATGCTATTGCTATACTTCGTCTACACACTACTTCTCGACAGTACTTTTGAAGTGGTTTATAACAATTCTGTAGTATAACAGAATTTTATCGTTTACGATTTGACATGTGACTGTTTGCAGTGTGTACCTCAGCAACCTTAGCTTTAGAGGTCGTTTTGATTTACTATTTTTTTCCCTTACTGAATCATCTTTTAATTTATTTGAGTTATTGCCAAACTTAGGAGCTAAGATCAAATTTTGTTATTAATAATTACCCATAGTTATACTATAATAAATAATTTTTTAATATTTAATGAATAATCAATACACCATCATACATACATTTAAATAAAAAATACATTCTAAATAATGTACATACAAGCAGTAAACATTTTAAATAATTAGAGGAATGTGCTTGAATTGGCTTAGATAGTTTTATAACATGAAGTGCGTCTACCCGTCATAGTTGTTCAGTGAATTTAAACGCCGTTCACTTGGTGGAGTAGGCGCAACGGGACCGGGTACGAGCCCAGGTCCCGTACCTACCCTCTCATGGTTCACAGTGGCCTCCTGGTGTGACCGGAGTCCACTGAGTCTTTAGTGGGCGAGTGGAGAAAAAATATGTGTGTGTAGCTTGCTTCTAATTTCAAACATGAATAGAAGTTATCATTGCTTACTTGGTTTCTCAATTTTTCTATACTTGTAATAACACTGTAAAGAGAACAAGTGTGTACATTTGAGATGAGTCTTACTAAAAATGGTGGATACAATAAGTAAGCTACATAAACGGGAATTACCTTTTTTCTTTTTTAATAAAAAATTGTGTCTGTCTACATTTCAGTGAACGGTATTGAAACTGATAGGGTTTTGAAGGGGTCGTTCAATGTATAGCCTCTGGGGCATCCATTAATGACGTGAGGCAAAAACCTCACCAAATTGGAGGGGGGGGGGGGGGGGAGCGGGTCAGTGGAAATCTCACTTGAGGTTTGGAAATTCTTGTAGGGTGGGGGAGGGGGGTCCGACGAGATCTCACAAAGTCTCACCAGAAAAGGGGGGGGCTCTGGAATTTCGGAGAAACACCTCACGTCACTAAACACCTCACGTAATGGACGCTCTCCATGGTCTCGAGGGTAAAATAACGTATGTTTCATTTCCATGTGCTGAATATATGATAAATTAAAAATTAGTGTCATCTTCCCGATGACGGCGATTCACTCAAATGCTTTTAATTTCGGGTCGGGTTTCGATTAAAGTACAGCGCGTGGACCCGCAGCTGAAATATGCTTTTGAAAACTGAGAAATTTAGTGTAATTTTTGGTTTATTGCAGTTCAGTCTAAATCTAGTTGTCGGCTTTCAGGATGGTTTTGATTGATGTATATCCTTTTATCCGTCGGGTATATTACGGTATGTTTCATTCTAATGTGACGTCCAAAAAATGAGATATTAAGAATAATGTTTCATGAAAGCGACTCATACAAATACCACTGGCTGAATATCCATATAGTAAAGGTAGCTTAATTTTTGGTCTATAGTTTTACCCCTCGTTATCGTCGATACAATTAGAGGCGGGACAAGGACTGGGGGCCAGGAATGGGAAGGAATTCGGCCATGGCCTCCTAAAGAAACTAGCCCGGCATTGAACTGGAGTGTTTTTGGGAAACCATGGAAAACCCCAGTCCTGATTCCAGGTCGGAGATTCGAACCCGCGTCCTCCCGAGTGCGTTAACCACTCATCCACCACGCTCGGAGTGTGACATCGTGTGATGATAAGCTTAAGATAATTCGTCGACTAATTCTATTTACGCAGGACTTGCTGGTCTGGTTTCTATCTTCTTATCTCATACCTGACTCCTGGCGTAGGAGGATGCTCCTTTAAGGGAACTTGTTTGAGCAGACGAATTGGGGTGTTATTATAGGTGTTAATGAATTTTATAATGGTGTGTTTAGAGTATAGTGTTTTATGCACAGCTGGGCAGAAAACCGTTAATCCGTTAATCGTTAGTTAACGAAGTTAAAAAAAAATGCAAAAATGTAAATTTTAAGTTAACCTAAAAATCATTAACGTTCTTCTTAACTTCAGTTAAATTGAATATCCGCTGATTTTATTCCGCTACATTGGTTGTTGACGTCATTTCGTTTGTTTTAATTGCAAGCCACGGAACGTTGGTACGTTCGACAAGGCGAATAACTAAAGATTTCTGTAATGCGAAGTGCGAGTGTGACGCATATACACATAACTGTCATATAGGTATGACGTGAGAGGGAGCAGGGACGCTAGACTTGTGGAGGATTTTTATTTTAAGTCTACAAATCGGCGCTCACTAGGCGCTTCAAATTTGATCAGTGATTGGTTTTGATATTTTTATAACTTTTCATGTTTACTATGAGGAATATAGTGCCACCCTTTCAGTTTGTATTGGTTTGGAGTTTCATAGTGAAAAAAAATAGATATTCGTTACATGATTTAATAATGCAAACTGAAGCCCTCGAATTAGTGAAATCAGAAACGCTAGCAATAGCACGGGAAGATTAAAATTCTTGGCCACATTTATGCGACTATAGTGCATTTAAATCAAGACTAGGAGAACATTTGATATTTTAATTCAAGCTGTGTTTGTCTGAACTTTCTATAATCAAGACTCAAGTTGCTAGTCTTAATAATCTTAAACAACACGTGAAATTGATTCTTAGATCTAAATATTTACAGTTTGAAGGCAAAGTAGATGCAGGGTCAAATCGTGGGATAAGGAAAAACAATACAAAGCCTTCGTCAAATGCTGTGGATTCTGGTGCAGATGGCACCATTTTTTTTTTTATCTCCATCTGCTAATAAAAATTGACGTCGACAAAGCAGTGTTGAATCTTTTGACGTAGTAGTCATTGACAGCGGCGTATCTCAAGCTGTTGTGGACCAACGCATTGTAAATTTGTTCGTTATCAACAAGATTTTACTACATGTTGTAGCATCCGTTAAGTCTGCGATATGTTGAATCCCAATAAGAACTCAACTTCCAGAGCGACATTGGGTAGATGTGTTGTTGATGGTTAAATTTTAAGGGATATCCGTTACTTGCGTTAAATTTGCAAAACTGCAACGCTTTAACGATTATCGAAGTTAACTTTTTAAATAGCGTATTAACGATTAACGAAGTTACTCGTAATTTCTTGATAACTGTGCGCGCCTATGGTTGTATGAGAGGGGAAGGTGAATCCCAGTGCAGCTCGGCCACTCCTACTCGTCTGTGAGATACCATCAACAGTGACGTATGCCCGCCTTCCATACCAACTGCGGAGTGGTTTGGGATTTAAAGGTGGCCATATACGATCGCTCCATCCGTCCAAATGGAGCGATGTCACTCCATTATCGCGTCGTGTGTGGGGAAACTCATGTGGATGACGTGGAGTGACAGGATTATTTGGATATCCGGTCAGTCCAATATCCATCAGTTTCGTCCATCATGCCATCAAGCCCACTGACGGTGTGTGGGGAAAACCACGTGGAGCGACACCAAACCATCGCTCCAGTCGGCTCGTGTATGGCGAAACCGCGGTCCAAACTCTTCTCATTCTGTCGCTGACCACCGAGGAAGCAACATCAGTGCCTTGAGTGGACTATGCAACATTGTACCACTTCTTTTTGTTTTGAATCTGCTATAGAAATATTTGTTTTGCTACAAGTTAAATATTATTTTGAGTGTAGAATTGAAAATAATACAGTTTTAAATATTATTAAGTTACAATTAGAACGATTATTTTTTTTTTAATAATAATGTCGTCTCAATAATACTTTGTGCTGGAGATTATTGAGAAGGATAAGGACTTACCATGCTTGTAGGATCTCTAATCCTGACTACCATGACAAAATATAAATAAATGTGGCAATAGATCAATTGCTAATATTATTTAAAAATAAAGACATAAACGCCAACAGAGAAACCGTGTTGAAAAAAAAGAGAATTCTTTGCGGTCTTCTTTTTAAAAAGATCATAGTATGATAAGATTAATTTTATATGAACCTACTTGTTTAAATATGTTGTTTTACAACATGTGACGTATCTCTCACTATTTTCTGCCTGGTAAAGTACTTAAATTTAATAAATCTGTTTTATAATCATTTTGTAGTATTTTTAAAAAGTTTTCGTAATATCACATAGCTTATTTTGCATAATTCCGCACTTTTTGGACGTTTATTTAATTCTCAGGATTTTTATTCAGTATTCGATATAGTGGCAACTGTTTGCGGGAAATTTGTAACCCTCGTACAGTTATATAACAAACCACTGTAGAATGAAAAATTTTATACTGTTAAGAGTCTTCACATGCACAAAGAAGTTCGAATGACGTTAACCACAAGCTAATTACAGAATTTCCACCAACTATATTAACTTTCGGAGTTGTTTTCTTCACTCTGAGCAATGTTAAGATTTTTCTCAGCAGGCTAATGCAACTGATCTGGAAAGATGTTAATGCTTCAATAATAGAAACCCATTTATAAATATAATGAATGTAAACTGAAGAAATACAGGTATACAAATTTAAGAGGTCTGATCCCAAACTAAGGTTTCTTCAGAAGTTGAGCAAACATATTCCTTTCAATTCAAAGACACAATCTGACATTCATAACATTGAAATGAAGAATGTGATCGAGCAGTTCTTTCAGTATAAAGGCAACCAAAAAAGGAAGGTTTGGGTTTTCTAGTGTGAATATTTTTATCTTTTTTTGTTCATTGGTATACTAAGCTCTTTCCCTTCTGAAGACTTCTCAGCTCATGGCACAAGCAAATCTAAGCATGATACTCCTTGTTAATCAAATTTTACCAAGGCCAACAAAATATGTATTTTTTCATATTGCATACTACTTGAATGCAAGTGCACCCACTGTTTTGAAATTATAACCTTGTATGTTAAAGCCAGTTTCCATTATTTTTGTTCACAGAGACCAGTTTAGTTCGCCAGATACCAATGTCTGCATTAATTTTATACAATCATTAATCTATAGAATAAAATTTTTAAATTAATAACAATCATATCATTCATATGAGAACATAAGGGATGTAAAAATAAGAAAATAACTTTTTTACTTCTTTTATTGATTATAAAATAACACAGTTTTGTTTAATTTCTGTCTGATTTACATTTTCTGTTTTTCAGTGTGTATTTTTGCAGCATGATGCATTCTCAGTCTGACAAACATATCAATAATTTTCTTTGTAAGCAGGATAATATAATTTTCAGGATAAACATTTTCAAACATGTGATCACTAAGATCAGCGAACAAATTATTAAAGTTACATTCCTGCAAAATAACTATTTTTAATTTTTGCTTTAAATCATCTGTCATTACTTTCATATCACATTGAATGAATTCATTCCTTATACATCTTTCAGCAATTTTGCATATATGTACAACACTTGCTAAGGGATAATGCAATCCCCCATTATCCTTAGCAGCAATAAACAAAGTAGTAGAGGAAATATTATTTTCTGCAAACAGAGAAGATGTACAAATATTGCAAGAGAAAGTCTTTGCAACTTTCATGGCAACAAATCCTGAAATATAAACAATTACATTTTCAATATAATTGGAAAGATTTTATGAAAGGGTATAATCTGAAAACAATTCCTGATCAGTCATAGTTAGCGGCATTTCCAGGGAATCTTGTCCTAACTATTAGTTTCTAGAAAATAACACAGGATCCATTTCCAATGAGATTGTGTGCCCACACTGCAGATTACAGTTGTATCTTGGGGAGTACAATTACCACGATTGCATGATTTAATGCAATTAAATACAAGAAGCTGTTTGTATGCAGCTTTGAATTGCATCACATTAGGATTTTTGTTCCAACCTAAATGTCCTCTAATACAAGAAAAAAACATTTCCACATAGTCCTGACTCATTTTGTACATGGGAATATATAACAACTTCTTTCTCTGAATTAAATCTGAAACAAGCCCCTAATTATATGAATGAGACTTAGAAATCCTAAAACAAAAAACTTCCTTGGGGACTCTATCAAACAAATTCCATCTTCTCTTTTAAGATTTACTATATATGATTCTGCTTCCTTAGGAATGCAGCAACAGCTTGAAAATTTTTTTCAGACAGGGCTGATTTAAATCCCTTAGCAAGTTTATTCATTGAATTGCCCAAGTCAAAGAGCCTGTCAAACATTTCACAATATTTAGCAGTTGCTGAAGATTCTGTGAAATTAGAATGTTTTAAATCCCTTTCCAAAAATTCCAGGGCTCTGGCTACTGAAAAACTTAACAACTGTACTGCTAAGTTTACTTTCATTTTTTGTGTTGCAAAAAAAAAAACATGCTTTCGCCTTAACTTATTTGAAAGAGATAACCCTTCTTTCTCCTGGACAAAACTTAAATCTACAATATACTGCCATTTTATTAATCTACCTTGCTGGTCTTTCAACACTTTCATGTCCCCCCAAGACATTCCTTGCCAATTTCATCATATGGCACGGATCCAACAAAACATAAACACTGTCCCCAGTGGCAGGATGTTTAAAAGATGATCTGAACTCATCTGCATTAAAATTACACCCTAACTGTCTTGCCATACTCAAGTTTGTGGAAAGTTCATCACATGTCACACATACAATATGAACTCTAACATCATTTAAAATTTGCAGTATAATGTTGCATTTATCACTGCTACTTATGCCATCCCCTAAAAAGTAACGTATAGGGATTTTCCAAGAAGCATTAATAGCAACACACATCACCACACAAAGCTTCCTTTGGTTCCCTTCCTTCTTCACTTGCAGCACAATGCATATGACCCATTTTTACATAACCCACAAATTCTTCACCATTCCACAGAATGCCTTTTCTGATGGCCATCTCATCCAGTATTATACATCCATATATTTCATATTTACAAACACAGGTAAACTGTTCAATATAAGCTAATGATTCTGCAACAAAGCCTGGATTGCCATCAATCACATTGTACCATCTAGGAAGTGTAGATGGATGAGGTAAACAATTGTCAAATGATTCTCTGACAAATATGTACGCCGCAGGTGAATGAAAATACAAAGTCAAGGCAAATGTTTTTAATTTGTGACTGTAACCAGCATTTCTGCCAGATTTTGACAGGCAACCAACTCTGTAAAAACACAAAAAAAAAGAAAAAAGAATTCTCTATAATATGGCTCACATCTCCAGTAATTTGGCACTTTTCTTTTAACTCTTGCACCAACTGCAACATAGAATCAATTTTCTTGTACTTTGTTATGTTCTTGGAAACTTCCTTTTCATATTTGTTCTTGTACTTCACAATGCTGTATTTTTTCCTCTCTATTACTGCTTCATATTTCACATATTTTACAGATTTTGCTATGTCATATGTATGGTAATGCTCCACATAGTACTCTTGTTTCCTGACTTCATGACAAATATTTTCAGAAAGAACTGGGATTTTTCTTTCCTTTGTAGGTGGTCTGGCAAGTCTTCTGAAAAACATTATACACTGTTGATAGTATACATTTCACATAGCATGGTAGTAATTATTTACCCAAATATTTATTCACAGATAGTGTATTACTTCCAGGGCCGCATTTAGGCTCTGTGGGCCCCTAGGCTATACATGTGGTGCGGGCCCCCTGTCGCCAGTGGCTGGATGATTAAATTTCGAAATATTCGAAATTCGACCTAAAAAATTTATGGGCGAGGGTTGTGTGTGGTGAGGGGCCCCTCTTTGTAGTGCGGGCCCCCTTTGTTGTGCGGGCCCCTAGGCTACAGCCTATGTAGCCTATGCTTAAATGCAGCCCTGATTACTTCTACATATGGTGCAGCTAAAATAACGAAGCTTTGATACTAAGAATATTACAGCACTTTGCATATACATTATTGAAAAGCTTGTAGTCCTTACCTTCGATATATTGTCTGGAAAGCGGAAAATTGCTGGCACTGCAGAAGGTTTCAGGATCTTTTTATTTCCGTTTTCCCAAAAAGCATTCTTTTTCAAAGTGTTGTGAACATATTACACTATGTTCTGAGGGAGTAAAACTGTCCCGGCGTATTTTAGCTAACCACTCCTTCAATTGATTTAAATCTCGGAGCGGAAATCTGTATCGAAAGAAAATATTAAACACGGTCAAACCACATCCAGGCAATAAGATAGTAGAAGATTCCGAACTTATTTAAATGCATACTTACTTGTGAAATGATAAATTTGTGCCTCTTGTAGCACGGTTGGTGCAATTATATACAGCGCAAGACTTAACCGTGGTAAAAAACGCTTGGTAAGCCAAAAAATACGAATACTCGATCGGGACAACACGTATCAACTGTACAAACGTAAACACTGAAAGCTACCAGTTGCCACCAAATTGGCGGCAGGCGCGTCGTTCAATTTGCGAAGGAACACTAGCGCCGATGCTCCTTCTAGTATATAATATTTAAACTTCTTTGACTGGAGTGATGGAATGATCGTGTATGTGCTACGCTTTTGGACGTCATCCGCATGGATGTCATCCATACGGATGACATCCAAATGGAGCGATCGTGTATGGCTACCTTTACACAGGAGTCTGGTGAGCAATCTCGTGATCAGCAATAGCTTAACACCAACTCAGCCATCACTGTGTCAGTGCCGGACAGCGTCACGATACCGCAGCCAGATGAACCACCACGACGGACGGAATTTCCACAGGATTTCGATTAGTTTACAACCCGTAGGTGGCACGAATAAAATAGGGTATTTTTTTGGTGTGATGTCGGAAATCAGAATTTTATCAAATTAATATTGATTTTGATTGAAAGTTATTCAGCAATATAAAAAATTAAGATTAACATAATGTTCACACTGTCGTTGTTTATTTTGAGGTGAAGTTGAAATAAATTAGAAATGTGGAATAATTTTTGCTGAACGCGATCGACGACAAATACTGGAAGAATTTTCATATAGTTTTGACTAGTGTACAGTATGTGACGACGTGGGTATAATTGTAAGGTTGCTTCTTTTTTTGTATGTTTTTACGTTTCGTCGACGACGAAATCATTAGAGGTGGATTAAGCCCTGGAGGCAAGTAATGGGATGAAATTCAGCCATTCCCTTTTAGAGGAACCATGCCGACATTTGCCTGGCGCGATTTCAGGAAACCATGGAAAACCATGTGTAGATGCCCGGACGGGGAATCGAACCCGCGTCGTACGGAATGCGAGAGCGTCTCCTCTCACAACCACGCTAGGCTGTTTGCTTCTGATGTGAGGTCGGAAAAAAACAAATTATTACCCTATTTAGTTGGGCGCGGTTAACAAAAAATTATACTGATCGAATTTTAATTGGGTACAGACCAAAGTAACAGGGATAAAAAAGGGCGTGTTTAATTTCGGTGAGATTTAGTAGAGCTTGAAAATTTACTCTGAGAGTATTGGTTTTTCTTTGAACGTTACTGGCCGGATATTTCGATTTACGCGCAGCCCAGGCGCCTCCTGGTGCAATAGGATGTGTTTCTAATATGACCCGAGAGTTATTTATTTCAGGATGTGTTTCATTTGGATTTGAAGTCGAAAAATTATAAATTAATAATTATTTTCCGTTTAAGGCGAATGATTCAAAAACTACTCTTCTGATTTAGATGGAGTTCTTATTAATTTATAGCCCATCATCCGGCGGCTAAAATAGTGGTTGTTGCATTTTGGTGTTATGTGTTGAAGCTGATAAGGTAATTTTTCCATGAACGTCTTTCACGGAAAAGGAAGCGTCCATAAACCATATAGTTTTATTTTGGCCTCCTGTGATTCCCTCCGCCCCCGTCCCCCCTCCTCTCACCACGTAGCCCGACGTAACTTTTGCCTCTGCCCCTCCCCCTTTTGCATGTAGCCCGAAACTTTTTTTCATGTTCATTCCAGAAGATATTTTGCACTGTTTTCTCTTGTCAAACTATCGTAAATTAAGTGACGGAGGTGAGTTCTGTACCTCATTTTATCTGTGACAAATAATATTAAAGAAAAGCTCCGTGGCTTGGCTTAAAATCCCCTCCCCTCCCTATAATGATCCACGTATTTTATGGATGCTCCCAAACTACTGGTGGGATTTTCATTCGGTTTTATTACTGTATTGCCTGTGGTTCTTCGGTTAAAATGGTATATGTTTGATTTTGATGCGAAAAGCTGAGGAATCAAGATAAAGTATCCACAAAATTAATATCGAATCAAAAGTCAGGTTACTTCTTGAAGTCGAAAAGCTCCTCCCTCTTCTTCCTGACGTTTCGACCAGGCCTTAGATCATCTTCAGGGAACTTACTCGTAGCCACCTGCTGAGTCTGCTAGTTACTGACGTTATGGCAGACTCAGCAGGAAGCAATATCATAGTTTTTGCCCCTGCTTGGAAAATTCCTAGATCCGCCACTGAGAAGGGCTTCACTCACCAAAGTTAGAACCATCCGAGAAGAAGAAGGTCGAAAAAGCATCACGTCCCATTGTTGATGTCCATTAAGACGGTGTTGGTCACAGGTCAGAGTATCTAACTAACAAATCAAGATGTTTATTACAAATCAAATGTTACAGTGGAACACAGTTCCGATAATGTAATGTTTCACTTCGCTCGATCAAGTCATCCACAATAGATAAATTAATAGTTACATTAAAGAAGCAATTAAACATGTAAACATGTTATAATGAATGAGGCGTTGTTAAATTAAATTCAGTTGTACTTTACTTTACTGTTGCATTTTGTACCAATTAATAAAAACGAAATTTGGAAAAAGTTGCAGCTTTCACTTTTACCTTTCTTAGTGCATAAGTATGACCCAATGACGTCAATTAGAATCATTTCAGAATTTCTATCCTGAAATGCATTTTGAATAAGTTTTTTTTCACATTCTTGTTTGATTAGACCCAAATACTAGAAAAGTTAAAAAAATAAATTCCGGTCAGAAAGATTTAAGGTAAAGATCCAAAATGGACGAACCCATTTTTTAGTGACGCGTTTCTTCTTTGATCATCTACTCAAGAGAATTTCCTGCTAATGATTTAAGGAACGTTACATGTATTAACTTATCTTTTCCTCCTGACTTCAGTGAAAGTAAGTTACTCTTAGCCAATGGTAATTTAAAGTCAATACTCATGATAAATCGTTGTCCCTGAATTTTTTTAAAAAAAAGTAGAAATTGGTGGTATAAAAATATACTGCGTTAAGAAGTCCCTAATCCAGAGGTCGATAAAATGATTATATTATAAACTCATTCTTCCAGTATCATTTGATGATGAACTAAACTCGACAGGTTGCAGGAAGAAATGCTAAATTCTGCATTTACTGGGAAGGATGATGACGGAATACTCCAGGGAAGTTATCAATTTCAGGTAAAACAGCTACCTTCGATAAACTATAGACTGAACAGACTGAATAAACTGGGATAGTATGGGACCCACATTTTTTGAATGAAATACAGGAATTGGAGGGATGAAAAGGAAGTTTTGTCGAAAACTTCTGCAGTTACTGGTTTAGTAAAACATTTAGCTTTATTATAAATGAAAAACAGAATATCGATGAATAGAGTACAGGGAGTGTTGAGGCATGTATTTACTGTGATGTTTGGATGGTTATTGGTAGAATAAATTGGATTAGCAAGTCAAAGAGAATAACTGGGAGCACTTGATTTCAGGAGTAAGGGAGTGGGAAAATTTTCTTTTTCAGGCATTGAAGTGACAAAATTAAACTGGCAAGTGATATGCCAAACAAATGTCGTCAAATCCAAATAGAAATTAAACTAAATATTCATAAAAGGCAAGTAGGAAAATAACATCGTAAAAATTAAATAAACAATTAATTGAGTTGGTAACTTACCACTGAAGCATGTATCCCCTTGCCACTCAATCAATTTATAAAAAAAAAAAAAAATGAATAAGTTACGTGAAATATTAAAATAATTTAAAGTTCCAATATTATAAAAGTAGTTATGTTTAGAAATTGACACCAAGGCACAGATTCAGTGGCAGTTAATTATTACCAACGTTAATCTTAGTAATCTTGCAAATGAAAAAGTTTAGATGGAAGCGTGTTTGGACTATTTGCTTCAATCACGCTTTAATTGCTCAGCAGATTTAATGACCAGAAATGATTTGTATTTGTGTTGCATAATTATTGTTTACCTGTGCGATGTGCACTGTTCTACTCTGTATATTACCTAGGAGTTTATTTATACCAGTAGCTGGTCAGTTTGCTATTTATACCGGATAATCTTTGGATATAATGATCTTAAAGGCTATATCAATTTTATTATAAATTTGTTAGGGAAAAAAATTCCAATTGTAGTATTAATTACAGTATTCTATAATACATAACTAACTGTGTTATATCATCAGCATGGAAGTGTACATTTACATCTATACTCTGCAATTAACAATTACTGTGGGTGGCGGAGGGTGCTAAGCAAGCACCAATCCAATTTTAGTGTATTCCAATCCCGAACATAAAAGGAAAGAAAGAATGCATAAATGTATCAGTACGGCATCTTATCTCTCGAATCTTATCCCTCCTGTCATTGCGACCTAAATAGGTTGGCGGAAGAAGTATTTTGATGCACTCGTAAAGTAAAGATTTTCGCATATTCTTCAACAAATTCAAACGAAAACGACCTCGTCTGTTCGCCAAACAATCCCAGCCCAACCAACGTATCAGCACTGTGACACTTACATAAGGACTGTAACTAGCGGTCACGAATCGAGCGGCTCTCCTCTGTACTTTCTCTAACGTGTCAATCAATCCCTTGCGATATGGATCCCAAACAGCACAACAGTATTCCAAATGCGGACGCACAAGTTTATTGTACGCTATTTCCTTTGTATGGGCATTGCAACTTCTCAAAATACGACCTATAAAACGTAGTTTAGAATTAGCTTTGCCTACGATAGAAGTTATGTGCAAGTACCATTTCATGTTGCTTTGTACTGTTACCGCCTAGATATTTCAGGGAATCAATCATGTCAACAACTAAATTGTTAACTTTATACTCGTGAGCAAACGGGGTCTTTTTATTACTTATTTACATTTCCTTGCACTTTTTACAGTTAAGTGTAAGCTGCCATTTACGGCACAATTCCAAAATAACATCCAGATCGCGCTGTATTTCTAAGCAATCGTCAGAGCATCTCACTTCCCTATAAATAAGTGCATCATCAGCAAAAAATCGCATCCTGCAATTAACGTTGCCACCGAGATCGTTTACAAAAATTAAGAAAAGAAGTGGTCCTATTACACTTCCTTGAGGAACATCTAGGTTTGAAGAGCCTTCCCCGTCAACAACGACCTACTGCGACCGACCAATTAGAAAATCGCGTATTTATTCGCAGATCTGATCAGATATACCGTACGCTCGAATCTTGGCCAAAAGCCGGTTATGTAGTACAGAGTCAAAAGCATTTTGGAAATCCAAGAAAATAGCATCAATTTGTGATCCTACATCGATAACCTTCATTATGTCATGCGAAAATACAGCCAGTTGCGTTTCACACGACCGGTTCTTACGAAATCGGTGTTGGTTTGCTGTAAGTAGCTCGTTTTCATCCAGAAACTTCATAACGTTAGAGCATATGACATGCTCCAGAATTCTACTGCAGACAGATGTTAGAGATATGGGTCGATAATTCCTAGGATCTGTCCGATCACCTTTCTTGAAAACTGGAATCACCTGCGCTATTTTCCAGTCAAAAGGTGCTTTTCATTCTTCTAAAGATTTACGAAATATATCTGACAGAAATGGTTCTATTTCTTCCGCGTATTCCGAAAATGCTCTTACTGGTATACCATCAAGACCTGGTGGCTTCCCCCATTTCAGGAGCTTTAATTGCTTTATGATACCTACACTATCAATTTGAACAGGATACATCTCAAATTCTACACGCCACCCAAAAGCGGGAATGTTTTCCATGTTTTCGTCAGTGAAAGAATTTTTAAATTCGGTGTTAAATACGGTAGCCTTTTGGCGGCTGTTATCAATTTCCCGACCGTCTTGTAGTAGATTGACATATTGTTGTCACTACCACTAAATTTTTTACAAACGACCAAAATTTGTTTGGGTTTTCGTTGAGACTCTTGGAAAGTGAGTTACATCTAAAGTCGTTAAAAGACTCGCGCATCGCATTCTTAATATGTTCTCTTGTCTCAGCTAACTTTTCTAAATCACTCCAATACATCGTCCTTCTTGAGCGTGCATGTATATTCCTTTGCTTTTTTAGTAACCGTTTAACTTCACGTGTATACCACGGGGGATAGTTCCCATCCCTGATTGTCCTTTTCGGTATATATATACGTCCATAGCTTCCCTGACTATATGCATGGATCGAAGCCACATACCTTCAACCGAGCATCTTCCTTCTATAAAGGTAATGTAATTATCCCTCAAAAACGTTCTTAAACTCTCCTTTGGGGCCTTTTCAAACCTGTAAACGACCCTTTCTTTTTTATTTTTGCGCGCAGCTATTAATTTTACTGTAGCAATTACAGCATTATGATCACTTATTCCCATGCTGGTAGAAATGTCGCTGAATAATTCAGGCCTATTCGTAAAGAGAATATCTAAAATGTTTTCGTTATCGTTGTGGCACCGCGTTGGTTCTGTGACGAGCTGCTCAAGATTAAGATCTGAGATAAGGTCAAGAATAATTTCACAAGAAATTTTATCCCTGCCACCATTAACGTGGACGTAATTAGTCTAGTCGATATATGGAAAGTTGAAGTCACCTCCTAGTATTATTCCATGATCCGGAAATTGTCCATCAATGTTACTTACATTAGTTCTTAAGGCCTCCACAATAGCTACATCTGCAACTGGTGGACGATAGAAAAATCCTATTACAAGTTTCGTCCTATCTATGTTTAATCTAATCCATAGGATTTCACAGACCATATCGATATTTAATTCGGTACACGACAGGTGTTTACTAACAGCTATAAATACACCGCCTCCATTAGAATTCAACCTATCCTTACGGAAAACATTCATGCTATTGTTAATAACTTCTGCTGAACTTACATCCGGTTTTAACCAGCTTTCAGTACCTAATACACTATCTGCTTCTTCTGTGCTACTAATAATGCTTTCGAGCTCAGGCTGCTTATTACAAACACTTCTGTAGTTAATAACTAGCACTTTTAACAGTCGAGACTGATTTACGCTACTCCTAACATATGGTGCCGAATTTGATTGGGCTGCCCCTAACCATATTCCCAGTTTCGGGTCTTTCTACCTCAGCCTAAAAAATCCCCCAATGCACTTCACACGGCCCCTGCCACCCGTGTAGCCGATTCACGCGTGTAGTGCACACCTGATCTATCCAAAGGAACCCTACACGACTCGACCCCAGGGCGAAGATCCAGGAATCTGCAGCCATGATTATCGCAGAAAACGCCGCAGTCTCTGGTTCAGACCCTCGACTCGGCTCTGAACCAGAGGTCCACAGTCGGTTGTATCGACAATGCTGCAGATAGTTAACTCAGCCGTAATCTTGCGGTCATCAACCACAGATATCGCCCTTTGAGCAAGCCGCCGGAAGGAAGATAGGATATTCTCCGACCCCAGGCAGCAAGCATCATTGCTGCCGACATGTGCTACAATATGCAGCTGACTACACCTCGTCTGTTCAATGGCATCCGGGATGGCCTGTTCCACATCTTGGATCAGATATCCCGGAATGCACAATGAATAGACACAGGACTTCATTCCTGACATATTTGCCATGTTCCTAAGGGGCTCAATGTAACGCCTAACGTTGGAGCTACCTACCACCAAAATCCCCTTCTGTGGTCGCTCAGGCCTTGCGGGCGGGGGGGGGGGGGCTGGAAACTCGCAGTTAATGATTGTGGATCCATAAACACATCAAACCTATTGGACAGTGATACAAGCTTGCCCGCCTGGGATTCAGAGTTGTTAGACTGCCCCCGCATGCGGCGTCGACGTCCGGAAATCACACACCAGGCACCGTTAGGTGGCTGCCACACAGATCTCAGCCTGGACTGCAGGTTCAATTATTGCTAGCGGAGAACATGTAAGAGCACTAGCTTCATCAGGGTCTCTCATAACACATCTGCTGCAGTCACCAACGGCAGCTTCCAGTCTAGTAACTTTCGTTAGAAAAGCTGCAAGTTGTGCGCGAAAATCAGCCATCTCAGCCCGCGCCTGCACACAGCAATGACAGTCCCTACACATATTACTTTTGTACCAAAAACTACGGATAAGATGAAAGGTTAACTAACTGAGTGATCTAAAGAAACTGTTCGGTACTTCCTAACAACCGCTTGTCACGACTTTAGGAAAGAACCTAAATTCACACAGAACGCACTTTCTCACGTTACGGTTGTTGGAGACCAACTGTCTACTGGCGCTGTTAAACAAATATGCGTTGGAACAAAAGCTATGTACACATTTTAAATTAAATTAACACAGTAGACACTTCTCACGTAACGGTTGCTGGTAACTGTCTACTGGCGCTTTTAACCAAATAAGCAAAGATGGAACACAAGCTACCTACAAACTTTAACTTAAATTAACACAGTGGGCATTTCCTCACGTAACGGTTGCTGGAGACCAACTGTCTACTTGCGCTATTAACCAAAAGTGTTAAGTTTAGCGCCAGTCTTAGAGATGCCTTTTCAGTTACAATGCACAGCCTTGTGTACTGTTCTCAAAGAAATTTTTGGTGTAACAGCAAATACATGAGAAATTATATAACCATTAATACAAGTAGTATGAAATTGTGTTATCATATATTTGTTATTTAACTCTGCATACAGTTCAACACTGCTATAAGTAATGAGGAAAGTTACTATTCTCAATATTTTAGAATAGAAACCACTTTATCAATGATCAAATTTATCTGTGGAATTCTTAACTGTTTGTGAAACCTTTTTTTAATTTTTTTTTTTTTTTTTTTTTTTTGCTTCTGGCTTTATGCCATGTTAAATATGAGAACATAATAGATTGGAATGAACTGGGGTTTCAAGGAGCGGGGAGGAATTCGGCCATGATTTTTTGAAGGAACCATCGACATTTGTTTGGAGTGATTTGGGGAAACCTTGCAAAATTCAAATTTGGATGGCCAGTTAGGGATTCAAACCAATGTCATTCCCAATTGGGAGTCCGGAGTATTATCGCTCACACACCATGCTTGGTCTTTTTATTTTCAAATACAACTTATTCACTGATTTAATTCCTTAATAAGGTGCATTACATAATAAATGTATCTTAGAATAACGTTTACAGCATATCAGTTATCGGCTACATAGCTTTCTACTCAATATTTGCAATACAACAGTGGTGGCTCTAGACGTAGTGCCACTGTGACATGTCACTACCTTCAATCATGAATAAATAAATTAAAAAATAAATGCAGTGAAAGAAACATAAATATTTATAAATGCGGCATTCTTTACTCTACAGCAAGGGAAAGTATTGAACTCCATCTGTTAGCCACATCAGTGAACTGTTTCGCTGTCGTGGAGTCAATTCTTGGATGGCGGAGATCGCGCATGCGCTCTAACGTTTTCGTGGAATTATTCAAGGTCGGCGATTTGCTTTGTTAATGGGGAATGGAGACAACTTCGTTCTGTCACACGCTGCAGCTCGATAAAGTTAGTAATACTGCCGGCAGAGTGCAGCAGCTGCTGCCATTTTTGTAGCATTCAACTAATATCCACTGGAACAGTGCTTCAACCTGTTCGCTGATTACTGGTGGTCCGCAAACATAGTTCAGGAGTTCCACAGGCATAATATCATAAATTCTGATACCATATTCGTACTGTATAAGGCTGTATGCCCTACATTTAAAAGCCTTGAATATTTCAACGAACCGGCAAAAATGTACCATTTCCAGGATGAGATAGAACAGCACTGTTTGTACAACAGTCTATTCACTTCCATGTGACCTCTAGAGATTAAGTAAATGAGGGTTTACTAAGGGTTTTAAGTGGGTATGAGGAACCGTGGTAGTTGATACGATTGGTAACGCGAGTGGTGAAGTAAATAAAATTAAAAGGCATACGGTCCAGCGTCTCTTATTTTGGTTTATGTATGTAGACCGGTGGTATAGTGTAGCGTCCAGCCTGTTGTATCATTATTATTTATCTGGTTATTAACATTATTATTTATCTGGTTTGGTCTGATTAACATGTAATTTGCTTTTAATAGTTCACATCCAGTTTTATATCTGCGTTTTCATAGGATTCAAAACGTGGTTTTAGATTTATTATGTTATAATGGTACATTTTAATAACAAAATAAAATTAGGCCAAAGGTGGAGGACAGAGGAAAAATTGCGGAGGTAACTGGCGACGGAGGAAGGAAACACAGAAGAGAAAAATGAAGTTGCGTAATCGTCGCCCATAGTCGGCTGAAACGAAAAGGAGAAAAAAAAAAAAAAAAAAACGCCTATATGAGTTAGCGGCCCACAGAATTTTTTTTGAATATTTACTGGTCCTCAGCTTGAAAAAGGTTTGGATAAGCTGCCCTAGAAGCTTTGTCAATGCCAGCAGGCAATATTGTTTATTTCTTAGATTATCTGAAGGAGAATTACATAAGTATATGAATGCACGTAACAGGTAACGATTGTCAAGCGAAATGTGTTCCACTGCCGTCGTGGTCATCGAAGCAGTGCCGGATAAGAAAGTATGGCATTCTCAAATTTTGATTCCCTCTGTTTTTGAAATTATGTATTTGTATTTTATAATTATAAAGAAAAGGTTATGTAGATGACTAATAGAAATTATCATTTTTTATTCAATTAACCAACGAATTTTTACAACTTATTATATTTTGAAAATTACTTTTATTTATCGTACACTACTATGAAAAAAAAAAAAAAAATCCATGCTTTTCATATTATTTTGATTGTTTTATTCTTGATGATTTTATTTTTATAATTTTATTTAGTAAAAAAAGTGAACTTTCAGGGAGCCTTCAAATATCAGGGGCTCCAGGCTACTTTACTGCCTAGTCGTGCCTAGTCCTATGTATTGGGTAATCCAAACACTGGTTGTATATCAACTTGTCGGTTTTTGGCTAGTCATTGTTTACCGTTTGGTCAATTTAAAATATTTATTCTTGATTAATTCAAAATCATTTAATTAATACGGCAGTAATTGCAGGTAATGAGACTTTCACACGTTACAAATCGTTATATAGCGAGATTCTTACTCTGAGCTGTTTTTCGCCTTTGACTTCAATGATGATCAGTAACCGCGGAAAACATTCAGTGGCGGATCCAGGGAAAGAGAGGGGTAGGGTGCTTAGCCGCTCCCCACCCCTAAAAGCACCAAGGTCACCCCCGACGACATGGAATTGGGAAACTACTTTTTTTTATTTTTTTTTTTTTTTCTGCTGTTCTTATAAAAAAAAAAAAAAAAAAAAAAAAAAAAAAAATCAAACCAA
>JARYHS010006964.1:1796207-1813292 GCA_031002005.1 Vandiemenella viatica
CCATATATCAAACCAATGCCAGTATATCCTGAAAACGAAGCAAGATATCGAAAAATTTTATTCTTTATTTTCGATTTGTCTCGTCGTGTTACATAAGAATCAATCATTAAATTTGACTTTTGCGACATTTTTCTTCTGCATTTCAACTCAAGTCACCTCACTTTTGGTACAGTATATCTCGAGAATTAGGCGAGATATCGAAAAAGTTTATTATTTATTTTTTAATTGTGTCGTCATTTTAAATAAAAATCCATCATCAAATTGGACTTTGACCAATTTTTTTCGGAATTTCAACCAAAAACATTTCATGTTTGAGACAGTATATCTCGAAAACTAAGCAGAATATCAAAAAAAAAATTATTCTTCATTTTTTATTTGTCTCATCGAGTTACATAATAATCCATCACCAGATTGAGGCGTTACGTTTATCCTAGAGTCCCCTTGAGGTTTTTGTACATATACCCCGTGTCTGTATGGGTTCGGCCTAGCCCCCCACTCCTCCTCCGCCCGGCGTCACTTCAATGCGTGGGGAAGTTCTCTTGCGTCGTCTCCATATATTTCTTTCCTCCATGCTTAGAGATGCCTTTGCAGTTACAATGCACAGCCTTGTGTACTGTTCGCAAAGAAATTTTTTGTGTAACAGCAAATACATGATAATTTATATAACAATTAATACAAGTAGTATGAGATTGTGTTATCATATATTTGTTATTTAACTCTACATTCAACACAGCTGTAAGTAATGAGGAAAGTTGCTATTCACAAAATTTTAGAATAGAAACCACTTTATCAATGATTAGTGATACTCTTATTAAATTTATCTGTGGAATTCTTAACTTTTTGTGAAACCTTTTTTTTCCCCCTTTTTTTTTACTTCTGGCTTTATGCCTTGTTAATTATGAGATCATAATAGAGTTGATAGAACTGGGGTTTCAAGGAGCGGTAAGGAATTCGGACACGATTTTTGAAGGAACTATTCCGGCATTTGATTGGAGTGATTTGGGGAAACCTTGGAAAATTCAAATTTGGATTGCCAGATAGGGATTCAATGTAATGTCATTCCCAATTGGTAGTCCGGAGTATTACCGCTCACACACCATTTTATTTTCAAATACAACTTGTTCACTGATGTAATTCCTTAGTTAGGTGCATTACATGATAGATATATCTCAGAATAAAGTTTACAGTTTACCATTTATGTGCTATGTAGCTCTCTAATCAATATTTGCAGTACAATATATTGATGTAATCAAAGTATTATAATTTTTGTAATAATGTTATAGGTTTTACTAATTTTATAATTTTGAACGTATCCTGTCTATATGTACATATAACCATTAATATTATTGCATATTGTAGTGTAAATGAACTATTTTTTATTTCTCTTTGTAGGACAACAGTTGTATTTCAACAAAGCTTTTTGCTCTGACCAAGAGGATACTGGTGTGGTGGAGGAGACAGTTTGTGTTGAGATGGCTGTGAATACTGATTTAGTTCAGTCTAATATAAAAAGTCTCAGAAAATCCCAGGAGGGACACAGCAGCAACACATCAGATGTCAGGCCCCTTCAGCTGACATGTGCTAAATGTCTGGATATTTACAATAAACGTGATTTGCTAATAAGACATGTTTTCTGTCATGACTCACTCATAAATATTCCAAAATACATTTGCCAACAGTGTGGTCTAATTTTCTTAGATCTGTGGACATTGCATGCGCATACAGCTTATCATAACTGTAAAATTATTCTGAAGCCGGAGCTGTTATTTAAACATGTGTGTTACTTTTGTAAACAAATATTTTTATCTTGGAGTTCTCTGATAAACCATGTGTTTACACACGTCACATGTGTTTCTTGCCCCCTGTATGTCTGTGTGTATTGCTCTCAAGTTTTTGAAGATTTGACGAGGCTCCATCTCCATCAGAACTTGTGCAGATCTTTACAAATTCCTTCTTCAATTATGCAAACAAGGTAAGACTGGACACACTCTACCTTAATTTGAGGTAGCCTAATGCTAATACTTTGGAGACTGAAATTTTAGTTTAGATTTATTTTGATTTATATCAGTTAATATTAAAAGAATTACAGAAATAACAGTATGAGGTTATTGTTTATACGTAATTAAATACATCAAAAATCCCTGAATTGGATGCTGTAATTTTTTTTATAAAGTCAAGTAGCGACCAAAAACTAAAAATAATGGAATGCTTCCTATTCTGGTGCCAAGTTTCAGGATAGTCTTTATTTTCAAGTGGATGGTAAAATATGGATTCTACTTATTGATAAATTTGGTTTCTGTACCAAAGGCAGTAATATAGTGAAAATAAGATTGTTATTAGCAAGAATAAAATAAATTGCTTATACTAGTCCAGTAGAATAACAGATATTTGGTTTATTGAAATGTTATTTATTTTTCTGGTGTAATGACTATAAAAGTCATTCTCAGTCCTCCCATTTTAGGAGAGCGTGATTTTGTAGCCATGTTTTTAAGTTGCTCACCAATTTGACCTTCTGGTAAAGTGACATGTTTCTTGTATAGTTACACTTATGTATCCATGCTGGACAACATTTGCCATAACTTATTGCATACTGTATTAAGTTGATACCCTGTACCACTTTTTACACTATAGTCCATGAAACATATCTCCATAGCCTTTTTAATCTAGCTTTCCCGGTATTGTTTTGCATGGGTTATAATTTGTGCAAAAGTCACTTGAGCATATGGTAAACCTATTGCATTTTTGCCTTCTTCTTGTCTTTGTTGGTAAAGGCTCTGTTCACTATACTCATTCATGTTGAATGTATGTCACAGTTGGTCTAGCTCCACCAAATATTTTATACCTCACAGATGGCTCTGGCATGATATAGTAGGTTTGATGAAAACAATCAGGGCTCGTTAGTATAATGACCACCTCACCTGCTGGGGTTTAGGTTGGTGTTGGTTGGTTTTTCTATATACTGTATCCTAGTTTGCCCATTGAATTCCTTTGTCAAAAGTGTCCAAAAATGGCAGGCAACTCCCCTGTTCAGCATCAATCATAAATTGGAAACCTTTATGTAATCAACCCAGATATTCAAGAAAATTAACCAGTGGCACTGTAATTTGTAGTGTCTATATTGCCATATGGAAAGTGTGTATATAGTTTTTCTACTGGTCATATAAGTATTATTCCTACTCATTTTAATGGTGTTGTGTCTATAAAGCATATATTCATGAATGTTTTAGCATAGTTCAGAATAAATGAACTAAGTTTTCTTTCTCTTTGCAGGGCTACAGTCAAATTTCAACAAACGTTGTTAGGCCAGTGTTATAACCAAGAGAATACTGGTTTAGTGGAGAAGACTATATGTAGGCAGATGGCTAAATTTACTCATTTTGGTCAATCTGCTACAAACAGTCTGAATATGTCTTATCAGAAGAACTGCATTACTACATCAGTTACTAGCCAACTGCAATTCGCATGTGCAAAATGTCTTCATATTTACATTACACGATATTTTCTAATAAGGCATGTTTTCTGCCATGACTCACTGATAAGTATTCCACGGTATATTTGCCAACAATGCGGTCTGGTTTTTTCAGATCTATCAGCATTGCATACCCATAGAGCTAATCATGGTAGTGAAATTAGTTTGAAGCAGCAATCATTATTTGAACTTGGGTGCGCTTCTTGTGCACAGATATTTTTATCTTGGAGTTCTCTAACGAAACATGTGTTCAAACACGTCACAGCTGTATCCTGCCCCTTATATGCCTGTATCCATTGTTCTGAGGTGTTTGAACATTTGACCAGGCTCCAACTCCATCAGAACTACAGCAGATCAACACTCCCTCTCACATTTCAGCAAAAGAGGTAAGATTGAGACCATATTTTGATTTGAGGTAATGATGATACTTCAGAGGTTCCACTATTGATTTCCTGTGCTTTACATCAGCATAGAAACAAAACTATGTATCAATATACAACTAATGGCTGGAAGTTATTATATGTGTCATTAATTTATATTTAATCTAATGAACATTGCATAATGTCAACCAAGAGCACAGTAAACCAAGCTAATGTTTGCAAAGGTATTCTTGGAATCTTAATGAATCATAATATATTTTTATTGACTAGTTTCTAATATTTGTAAATAACTTTATAATGTTCTTGAAGGTTATGATGCATGTCTTTTACCACTATCAAATATTCTGGTACTAATCAGCTTGAGTCCCTAAATATTCACTACTTAGTTTATTCAAAGGTACAACTTGTTACCTTCTTAATACATATAATACAACAACTAATACTCTAATAAACTATAATTATGACAGTCAAATGTTTATGGAGTTTTGAATTTTGTTTTCTCAATTCATCATCCTGTCAGAGGATTTCCTAGATAAAGCAGCTGTTTCAAAGATGATTTTACTGAATTTAAGGAGTAAACCATATTGTGAGGAAGGCGTTTTATCATCATCAGCCAGTTCAGTCATTACATGATGTGGCCTTTCAGAGTTATGGGTTCAGGTTGAACTTGAGCAGTCTTCTCCAGATCGATCGATCTTGTGCGATCTTCAGCAAGTTAACTCCGACAACGCTGCGCGTGTCCTTGTCTATTTTTCTGGTGGTCTTCTTTTCGGTCAGTGGTTATATTTCGGGCTCCACTTAAACACTATTTTTTTTTCCGCCGCGAGTGGAAGCGATCTGCCGGGAAATTTCGGTCCGCGATTAAATTTGGAGTGACCGTGGTATTCATTACCCTGACCAACACATCCATCAAACACGACGCATGGCTCGGGTACCGGCGTGCTCCGAAAAATTCTCTGCATAGACAATGGATTACTTTATGTCGCCACAATAAATTAAATGACAGACTGTCGCAACAAAGTTTGTTGTTGCAGGGTGCAAGCTTATTAATTTTCGCGATATTTCGTTGCTATTATTATTATTATTATTATTATTACTCCGCGATTCACTAAAAGTGTGTGGCGGAGGGAGCATTGCACCTATCGAAAGGGGTTATGGTTTGGAAGGGTTATAAGGGCTATAATCGAAACCACGAAGTTCTGAGTTTGATATCATTCTTCTGTATCCAGCCTCACATTAACTACAATAGGAGTTCTATGAATTGGCCATGAATCAAATTTAATTTCTTCGGAATAAAGAACTTTTTTTCTATCTGAACTGTGATGGAACTCAGTTTATTTGAGTGTGGTTAAGTGTTTGAGTCCCGCAGATGACGTCAAAGTTCCGTATCGGTTGGCCGAGGGGATATTGGTTGATTGTCTATCGCACGTGTGAACACTAACCTGCCGGATAGTATCTCCTTCTTGATGTTTCTTCTTGTCAGGACGACGGCCTTCTGTCTGACACCAGGCGATGGTTGTTAACGCAGTATGGCCAAACTACGAGGACGATAGCTGCGTTAATAACTATAGTCTGTCAAAGATGTTAAATATTTTAAATGGAAGGCTGCGTAGAGTTCTTTGGCTTGAGTGATGTTAGCCTGATACGAATCAGAAAGGTTTTACGGAAGGAAACTGAAGTTACAAAATAGTTCCAGTTTATTGTCGTTATTCAAACACAGACAGTTTCACAAACACAAAAACGTAATTTCTGTCCCATGCAATTTGTTAACTGCACCCCCGCTATCTTGAAATTAGACTCCAGTTGCCGAAATAGGGTACAAAGTGGTTTTGATGGTAGTAAATCGCGAACCGCGTGTTACTCCCGTGACTCCGAGGCATACTGGCTGCGTCTTGCTGGTATCGGCACATAGCTTCTCGCGTTACCTCGCCGGCCGTGCAGCTATGTTCACTCCGTTAATATTGAATATTGCTGGTATTTATCTGGTCCCCTTGCAGAACAGTCACAGTTTAAGCAAGACAAAAGTGATGAAATATAGCGGAAACCATACCAATAATAGTAGATTAAGTATAAAAGTAGGGTAGATAGAAGTAAGTGAATTTTGCTAATTGCGAAGTAAAATTACAACTGATGGCCTAAAAGGAATGATGTCAAAAGCAAAATACCAATTACAATAAGAGCCTTCATAAAAAGAGGAATGTTTTATTTCAAATATTGATCTAGGAATTAAAAAGAACTTTTTAAAACTCTATGTGTAGAGCACAGCACTTCGAGCACTTCGGGACAGCAAAAACATTATTGTCTTGCCGGCTGACAAGGGAACGCCTCTGCAGTCCTGACTACGGTGGAATATCGAAGAAAGGTGGAAGATGTCCTGATGGACGAATCCTACCGCAAGATTCCAGGAGACCCAACCAATGCTGTGGCAAGGAAGAAGAAAGTTCTAGCAAAGAATTCTGGTCTGCCTGAGGATACAGTTAAACTGCTACAGCCCCGTGTGGCTGTTCCACCCAGTCTCTATGGACTTCCTAAGGTTCATAAAGAAGGCAACCCGTTTCGGCCAATAGTGATTGCCATCGGATAGGCCATGTAACATCTGGCCTGATACTTAACTGAGCTGCTGGCCCTACTTGTGGGAAGATGTACTCACCACATGACAAACTCTGCAAGGTTTATCAATATCATCAAGGAGCTCCACCTTGGTCAGCATGACTTACTGGTGAGCTTCGATGTGGTGTCTCTGTTCACCAGGGTCCCTCTGAATGAGACGCTGGCTCTATTAGAACAGCATTTTGAGCCCAGATTAGTTTAGTTGTTCCGGCACACACTCCAATCGGCGTACTTCCTGTATAATGGTGAGTACTACTAACAGGGTGGTGGAGTAGCCATGGAAAGCCCCTTGTCGCCGGCAATCGCAAATTCCTTCATGGAGTACTTTGAAGATAAAACTCTAGCAAGCACTCCCATGCAGCTACTGTAAGTGCGTTTTAATGATACGTGGACGACACCTTTGTCTTTTGGCCCCACAGCACGGACAGCCTGGAAGGTTTTCTCCAGCATCTGACCAGCATCAACAAAAACATCAAGTTCACGATGGAGGAGGAAAAGAATGGTCACCTTCCTTTCTAAGACATTCTTATAGAAAGGAAACCAGATGGGACACTCTGACACACTGTGTACAGAAAGCCTACGCACACGGACCTGTACCGCATAATAATCACCATCCGGCACAGCGCAATACGGTGCTCACCACGCTGGTACAAAGGGTGCGAGCGATATGTGATGTCGACAGCCTATCTGGCGAACTTAACCATCTATGACAGACATTCAGACGCACCGGTACTTCGAGTATCAGATAAGATTGGCATTCCGAGAACTGAGACGCAGGCTTAGTAACACCGAGAACGAACCACAGCATCTCCTAGCCTTCCTGCCATACCCTGCTGCTGCAACGTCGAGGATTGGTAGTTCTGGCTAAAAACGGGATTAAGACCATCTTCCTACGGTCACCGAAGCTGAAGAACATCTTGCGGTCCCCCAAGGATGATCTGGCACTCCGAACACCGGGAGTTTATACCATTCCATGTGAATGCGGAAAGAGATACATCGGCCAGACGGTACAGTGCATTAATCAGCGATGTCTGGACATGGCCGACACTTAAGTCTGGAGCAAAGCGAAAAATCAGCTGTGGCGGAACGCAGTCTGGAACAGGGCCATGGCTTCAATTTTGAAAGCACCAGGATAGTGGCACATACCAGGAACTTCTAGGACAGTATTCTTACAAAAGCAGTTGAAATTCGCTCACGCCCAGTCTCGTAAACCGAGACTGTGGATACCAACAGAGGGAAGCTTGGACGCCAGTCATTAATGCAGTACGTCGTCAGCGTGTTGAAGTGCACAGCACGCGGCCGCAGACCAACTGAACCTACGCCAGCCTCCTATTGGCGCCACCCCCACTCCACCTCCAAGGCGCTGACTGAGTCAGCCAACCAGCTGCGCGCACGTCAACCACGCACACATTCGGAGGCTATTAGAACACAGCCTTCCGACGGATCCGGCACTTCACTAGAAGATGGCGACGGAGTTACAGATAGCCGAAATATCGTGTGGAAACACCTTGATTACTCGTTTAGTCTCCCTAGAAGACTACATCAAGATTAATTTGTTATGGACGAATTCGTGACGAGACTTTTCAAAATTTTGTCACATCATGTAAAAAGCACCAGACCAATTAGGGTGGTGTATTTGTAACTTGAATGCTTATGGTCTGGTTTAATACCTTGTGAATGGAGCAAATAAATCTCAAGCTGCTCGTAACTAGAACAAGTAATGGCCAAAGGTTTTTCATACTGTCCCCATCGCAAAGAGTTCGCGTCACCAAAGATGAAAATTTCGAATATGTTAAGAAAGTTCAGGGACTTTAAATATGTTCAACTACTTTCGAGTTAATTAATCGCTAATATTACTTAACAAAATTTTAACAAACCTTACCAGGTGTGAGAACGAAGGCTTTCACGCCGTATAGTGTTGAAAAAAGACAACATCGAGCTTTCGGTGGCTAGCTCTGCCACCATCTTCAGGTCTGACCTGACCAGAGATTACATACTCTAACAAAGATATTACATATTGTCTTTTAGTCGGAGACCGCATGAAACACGTTAACTTTTAGATATGCCATCTCGAAAAAGCTCTAATCAAATTAGTATCAACGTAACACATTATTTTATGTGTCACTTTTTTCTTTGTTTTTGATATTATGAAAACATTTGCCACTTTACAAATCTGTGATTTTTCTCTATGTCAGCGAATTTTGTACACAGGTTATAAAGATATATCTTTTTATTGTATGTTTTTAATGTTTTATAAACGAGGATCCACGGTGAGGATTTTGTAATTTAGCGACTAAATAGTTTAAGTTGGTAGTATACAATTTCAGTGCAAGCGATTGGTAACACTGCCTACAGGGCAGACGCAATATGGTGGCAAGAGGGTGTATAATTGAAATGGCTGTAGGATATTGTTATGTTGGCATATAGCGTTGTAACACACTAATTGGGAAATGTGTGTATAGCTTAAAGTTCGTCGTAGCAATTGTGCCGCTACACTTCTTAACACTATGTTCAATGCTTTCCTCGACTACTTATTACTTTTAATTAAAGGTTCATTTGCCGCGCGGTCGCCAGTCGGTAAGCTTTGCTAATTGGTTCAGCTAATTTAATTACAGTCACAGAAGATAAGTAAAACTACTGAGAAATACTCACACACGTGCTACTTTTCACAGATTTATTCTTATGAAACTACATAGTCCAAAAGCAAGCCACCAGACAGTAAAACTAATCTCCTTCATCGCCGAAAAGTTGCAGATTCAAGTACAGTTAAAGCTGAATGAACAATGAGTACAAGTCCCGCAATTACTTAACAAACAATCGCCGTGGTGCAAGTCTGTAGCAGATTACGAAAAACAGTTTATATTCACTCACGTCTAGCAGAACAACTTTCACAGTTCGACATGTACCTCAGCTCACATCACACCGTGTCCTTTACTACGGAACATACATTAAGCGGCAGTACAACACATACGCGGCACACACGCACGCGGCCGTTTGTTCCGTACTCCACCCCCGACAATCCCCGACTGTTCCCCCGAGCGCTAGGCGATCGCCCAACGCCAAAGACATTATATATCTCTCCGATCACACTCTCAACTCAAAATATCCGTAACATTCACGGTTATGTTACACCCCCACCGTTGGAATGTGGCAAAAGTCGGCATCGGAAAAACATCGACTTTTGTCGTCACAAACCACTTTTGTTCACATATACATAGAAACATTTAGCAAAATACAAGATTAATGGTTTACCAAACATAAAGTTAAGTCTGGATGGCTGCTTGCTTACCCTTAAACTAACACAATTAAATACATATTAAGAACAACACACATAGACTGAAACAGCATGAAACAAATCCTCAAACCTTTCAATGTCCATATGTCCTTGCTTAGATACACGACATTTAACCAAGAAATTACAAATTGAGTCACAATATATTTTGACAACAATTTTTTTCTCTTTTTTTCTGATGTATGACACATACCCTGAATCGTGCCTTGATTTCTTCGACAGTGCACTGACAGTGTGCCCTGCTCAGGAAGGTGCCTCATTCACTGACTGTTGTACACCAACACTGATCACTCCACACGCGGAAAGACGCAAACTGACATTACGCTGCGCCACATTTAAATCGTCTTAACACCTTACTGTAAGGAGAGGTAAATCAAAATAACAACCATTCGTCTATGTGAAAAGACAACGATACCTCTACCAACCAAACAACGTGCGGGTCGCTCATCTTCGCACTACCGCAAAGGATATTCGATGCAACAAAATTGACCAAAACCATAGTAAAATAATTGTGAAGACAAAACAAACCTGGAAAACCTAAACCTATCATAACTATAATGAATTTATACATGGATGTTTCCATCATGCGCAGTGAGGCAGCTGAAGACTGTACCTCACCCTCTCTACCTAATGTACCTACTTCTTTTTCTTTACGATATTCCTTCCTTCACCAAACAGCATTAAACCCCGCTTATTTTTAGGCTTCTTCCAACTCTCTTCGCTTCTTCCCTCTTTCTTCTTATTTACATTCTTTGCTTCATCATATAACCGTAACTCCTTCCTGCGCCTCTTCCACTCCTCCTTCATTCTTCTTCCTCCACTTGTTTCCACATACCTTCTCAGCAAATACCATTCTTCAGGCTTCACATAGTATCCTCCATTCTGCATAGTCTCTTTATTCCCATTAATTGCCTTTTTATGGCTTTAAATGATGAATAGTACTCATCTACCATCATACCATGTTTCACTGAGAGGTTCCCTTCCGGCAAAGTTTCAGGCTTCACTGCTTCTGTCTCCTGAAATGTTTCTTTCACCTCACGGACTGCTTCTCGCTGTCTTCCATCTTCTTCTACTGACATTATTTGTTCTTTTACTACAGTATCTTTCTTAACATTTTTGTCACCAGTCACACAAGTCTTCTCCGGCATTTCTGGTTTCCTGCTCTCATTCATTACTTCATTGTCCAAATTCAACCTCTGCTCCTTCCAGCTTAACCACTCTTCTAACAAGTCATTACTCTGCGATTCAAAAGCATCCCGAAGACATTCGATACTCTCCTTATTTTCATTTAATTTAGTTGCAAGTGTTTCATTTAATTTAGATTCAAGCGAAATACTATTTTCATTTAATTGGATGCAAGTGATTCATTTAATCTGGATTCAAGTGAAATACTATATTCATTTAATTTGGATTCAAGTGATTCGTTTAATCTAGATTCAAGCGAAATACTATATTCATTTAATTTGGATTCAAGAGACTGATTGAGGTTCTTTACTTCCTGAAGGAAATTCCTATTTTCAGTTAACTGTGATTGGATGGACTGAAGTGCCATGATAACTTGTTCCTGGAACGTACGTGGCATCTCCGACTCTGACCCATCATTCCTTTCCATACTCTCTCCTCGTGACATATCAACTTCTGACTCACTAGCCATTTCCCAAACTTCAATAGTTTTGTCGTAAAAAATTATTTTAATGCGATACCCTATAACCTATTAATAAATTTCATAATCTTGTTGTTACTAAATGGAAATAAATTTTATTTTATTCCCAAAGGGCTACTGTAAGACTATTGTCTTTCTTGGGGTTGACATGGTACTTACTTACTGTAGACCGAACTTCGTGCTTGCTAAAGTTTTAATTACTAACATACAGTACTGGAAGCCGGATAAATGAGTTCGTAGTCGCCGTCGGTCGCCAGATAGGGTCCAAACCAGTCCGATAAAAGTGTGAGGATAACTAATTAAGAGATACCTTCAAGTATAAAGAAATGAAAATAGTTTCTCCACACGTTTATTAAAATAAAGTACACATCGAACCAGTTGGCCACTATCAGAATTTAGATGATAAGGCTATTGAAACTTCGTAATCCGTCGATTGCAAGATTCTTAAAAAAAAGGAAAGTTATTAATCCAAATCAGTCCACACTAAATTACTTTCGATGCCACACTTCACTGTTCTGGTATCTCAACCCACTGTTCAAATCAATTTAAAACATACGTCGCAATGGTTAAACTAGTTCATTCATTCTTCTTACTTCTTGCTACACCCGCACAGTTAGTACAGCGTCTCACATTACGCGACGCGATCCGTCCGCTACCATACCTCGATAACGACTGACTTTAAACAATGTAGTCATGCGCTCATTTCGGCGCGGCGGAATGCTACTGTTATGTTACATTCCCCAACTACCAATTTGTGATAATTGTTCAGGTTTTTTTTTCAAAAGAAACTGAAGAATTATCATTACAATAAAAAAAGAAAAT
Organism: Vandiemenella viatica; assembly: GCA_031002005.1. Lineage (NCBI taxonomy): Eukaryota > Metazoa > Arthropoda > Insecta > Orthoptera > Morabidae > Vandiemenella > Vandiemenella viatica. Next base: position 1,808,444 of record JARYHS010006964.1, read on the forward strand.
AGAAAATTTACAAATACCAAGTTTCAAACTCTCGAGTGTGGCCAACCTACTAACATAAGATACACAAAGCCATTTAACATATTTAAATAAAAGAACAGGCACATAAACAACATCAAGAAAACATAAAGTAAAAAAATACAGGAAGGAACCACATGAAATTGTCATAGTTTTCGTGGTCACAGTTCTCATGAACAATAAACTGAAAAGAAAGAACATATATATACAACATGACAAAAATAATATTTCCGCTTCTACCGTAGGCTCTATGGGTGGAGTCCTCGGTTGCGACACTGGTAGAGGTCATTAACCTCTATACGACTTTTGTCGAAGCACTTCACGCACTACACTGCACTACACAAAGCCTACTGTTGTTGCTGCTGCTGCTTTGGCATTTTTTTCAGGCAGGGTACGAGAGTGGAAATGTGGATTTGGTTTACTGGCTTTAGCCGGAAAAAAAATTAAAGATTTGATCGCCGCAGCGATGAGGTAATTGGCATACGCCAAAAAAAGGAAAAAAAATTTAGGAAAAATAAAAATAAAGGGTGTCCCCTATTCGTGACCATTGCGGAGTGAGTAGACATCCTCGTCCAACATCCATAGATGAAGGGCTCATCTCCACCCCTGTCACGTTAGCTTTCCACTTCCATTTGATATATTTCCGGTCGATTCTCTTCTTTTCTTTGCGAATCTGCGGTTGCTTTAATTTCCCGTCATCTTCTTTACAAGTTCTGCAGTCTATTAGTATTGACTTATTATCTCCATAACTCGCTTTAGTTGACAGAAATGTTCCGCGTGCTTCAAATTATTTTTGGCACAGGTACGAACACTGTTTACGCCTGGACTGTTACGCGTGTGTTGGCTGCGTCGCGCTCGCCGGCTGCGCCGTCATGAAATACATAAGACTTCCGCACAACTTTAATCCCGTCCAGGCTTACCTCGCCTGTATCCATATTTTCCGAACCATCAATTCCTATTAACATCATCTCACCCTCGCGTAATTTCCTTTGTTCTCTCCAAAGGTGTTCTTGAATTCTTTCGTTTTCAATTTCAAAAATGTCATCATCGCCTTCTCCTCTGATCTCAGATTCTTCGACTTCCATTTCCTGATCAAATTCATTTTCATCTTCTACCTCATCCGCCTTCAATTCTTCACTTGTACTGGTTAATAAAATTTTCTCGTATCTTGTCGGTTCCTCTTCAACTTCGTTATTAAATACTGTATCGTATAGACATACTTCTGGTTGATCCTTTTTCCGCCTCAAGCCTATTTTTTCTTCTTTTACTAATAATATTTTCTCGGTATTTGGCCTCTTTTCTGCCTCCGCCGCTGGCGAAGCCTTCTCAGTGGCAGGCACTAGTTTAAATGTGTGGTGCTGTCTTCTGAAACCACGGCTACCCTCTGTTCTTCATTTTGCGGTCGGTAGTTGTGATTCTGGAACCGCCTATGTGATTTCCCTTCCTCTATGTTTTCCTTTCGAACTCCGTCTTGCCGGCCTGAGTTTTCCGGTTCTTGCCGAAAATTTCTGTTCCCTTCTCTTCGGTGGTTTTCCTGTCGGGATCCGTTCTTTTGAAAATGATTAGTATTATGTTGCCCCTGGTATCTTGTTCTGTACATTCTTTGCTCTTGTACATCTAATCTTCCCAGCATATCTACAGCATCCTTTATGGAGCGGATCTTGTGGCTAGTAAGTATTAGCTGTGTCTGTTCCGGTAACCTAGCCGCAATCATTCGTACATACTCTTCTTCACTATGAGGCTGGTCTAAGTATCGGCAAGATGCATAGCACCGCATGAAAAAATCGGTTTGCGATCCTCTTCTCGGGTCATAACGGTCACCGCACATTAATTCTGATTTTACGGCGATCTGCCGTTCTGCCGACCAGTAAAGATTCAAAAAATCTTCTTTGAACTGCTCGAAAGATGAAAATTCCTCCTCTAATTGCTCTGCCCACAGTCGGGGTCCTGCTCTTAAATGTTTTATTACCATATTAATTTTCTTCTCCTCACTAGCAGCCATAAAAGGTGGAAAATTTTCGAAATTTTTAATAAACTTTACAGGATGGATGCCATTTCGGTCAGAAAATTCTTCCCAATCAATCTTTTCGTCGTAGCATTGAACAGGAATTACTGTGCCCTTTTCGGTTTCTTTGTATTTACCGAACTCTTCTCTCACTACACCCGGCACTTGTTTTAATACTTCTTGCTTTATAATTAGCGGCGCCTGTACCTTCATTCTCTCATCCACAAATACGGCAGTTGACACTTTTAATTTCTCCAACTTCTCATCCAGCTGTTCCACCTCCGCAGTTATCTCTTTCATCCCAAATTTCACTTCCGCATAGCCCTGTCGGGTACCTTCTTGCAATGTTTGGAACTGTCCTTTGATCGTCTTTATACGGTGGCAGTGACTATCGCTTTTTTCTTGTAACTGCGCATACCGTTCTTGCAAGGCGTCGGTTTCCTGGCGCAAACTATTAGTTTCACCCTTTAACTCTTGTTTTAAATCGGAAAACTGGGTTGTTAAGTCCTCTGCTCGCATATTACACAAAGCACGATACTCTTCCATATCCTTACGTAATTCTGCTATTTGGGATTTGTGTTCTTTCAGAGACTTAGAATGTAACACTTCCGCGTCAGACTTTAGCTCAGCTTTTAGATTATCGAGCTTGTAATCAAAGGTTTGAGTACTTAACTTAAGATCTGAATCTAACTTTTCAAATTTATCATGGAGGATTTCAGTGCTTGATTTAAGGTTTGAATTTAAATGTTCAAATTTATCATGGAGGATTTCAGTACTTGATTTGAGATCCAAATTTAAATTTCCAAATTTGGAGTTTAGGATCTCAGAATTCGTATTTAAATTTTCCAACTTGGAATTTTGAATCTCAGAATTCGTACTAATCTCGGACTTTAAACTTTCCGTAGTTGACTGAAAGTCTGACTTTAAACTTTCAGTAGTTGACTGAAAGTCTGACCTTAGATTTTCCAACTTGGAATTTAGTAACTCATTTATCACTCGGACCATTTCCGACATATCTACATTCGAGCTTCCCTCGGTATTCGGCATGACTATAATTTTACACAGAAAACAGGATCACAAAACACGGCAAATTCGCTTCCCGCGAATCAGACAACCAAACCACAACGCCGCCGTTACGAAGCGCCAGCTGCTGCAAGATATCTAGCTAAGCATGCCACTTCAAACAAAAAAAGGAGAACAAAAGGTTGCACTACAGGCATAACTACCGGTGGAATTTAAATAATTGCTTCTGTCATCACTGATGACAAAGGAGAAGAAAATGTATTGTAAAGTTAGGAGAGAAAAATCTTGTCCGATTTTCTTCCTCGATATTTCACAGAAAAAAAGGAAAATTATCAGGAAAAATTAGGAAAAGGATTTAAGCCTTCAAAAATAGCCAAACAAGCAGTGCACAGCGCGTCCTTAGCTTTCGGAGACTCTGCACGACGATTCTACTTTCTCCCGCCTTCGTCGTCTCGGCTGCCCAGCTCCGCGCCGAACAATGTAGAATATCTTCCCCGCTGCTCCTTGACCAGCCGCGCTGCCTTCGTCGAGTGGGAGTTCTTCCGCACCTTTGGGTATTGTCGACACCTGTTTCGATTGTCGTCGTCTTGATATCACTAGTTTTCCTTTTTTTTTCTTTGTGTGTTTTCCTAGGATTTGAGAAAAATTGTCTCTCCTCCTAGTACTAATTTCTACCACACAGTCCTGTCACTCGTCGCCATGTAAGACTATTGCCTTTCTTGGGGTTGACATGGTACTTACTTACTGTAGACCGAACTTCGTGCTTGCTAAAGTTTTAATTACTAACATACAGCACTGGAAGCCGGATAAATGAGTTCGTAGTCGCCGTCGGTCGCCAGATAGGGTCCAAACCAGTCCGATAAAAGTGTGAGGATAACTAATTAAGAGAAACCTTCAAGTATAAAGAAATGAAAATAGTTTCTCCACACGTTTATTAAAATAAAGTACACATCGAACCAGTTGGCCACTATCAGAATTTAGATGATAAGGCTATTGAAACTTCGTAATCCGTCGATTGCAAGATTCTTAAAAAAAAAAAAGGAAAGTTATTAATCCAAATCAGTCCACACTAAATTACTTTCGATGCCACACTTCACTGTTCTGGTATCTCAACCCACTGTTCAAATCAATTTAAAACATACGTCGCAATGGTTAAACTAGTTCATTCATTCTTCTTACTTCTTGCTACACCCGCACAGTTAGTACAGCGTCTCACATTACGCGACGCGATCCGTCCGCTACCATACCTCGATAACGACTGACTTTAAACAATGTAGTCATGCGCTCATTTCGGCGCGGCGGAATGCTACTGTTATGTTACACTACGCTTTCGCTTACTATTAAGCAAAGCATGTTTACCATTATGGAAATAATTAAATTAAATTCGTAATTTAAAAACAGAATCTAACTAACTCCTGTTTCAGAAGTTATTAAATTTATGGATCTGAAAGTAACTTAATCAAATCTTTATATTTAATAATGATTACTGTATGAACTTAGATTCTCTAATATTTTCTCTGGTTTTATTAGGAATTTTCGAAATATTACCCCAGACAAATGCTTGAGAATGTTGCTATTGAAAATACTATCTTAAAAACTGCAAAGATCTGTTTTCTAACTTGTATTAACATGGTAACCGACTCTCAAAATGATATGCAATACTATTAAATCTAACTCATGGATCTGAGAACAATTTTTGTCACGCAGTTACAAAATTTATAAGATACCTAACAAATTCCAGGAGCAATAGTGGATAATCATGGTGGCTGTTACATTATGACATTGTGGTTCTTAGCCCAAAACTGT
>JARYHS010006964.1:1814292-1830149 GCA_031002005.1 Vandiemenella viatica
TACAACACCAGTATCCTCTTGGTCACGACACTGTGCTAGGCTTTGTTGAAGTCTAATTGTTGCCCTGCAAAGAGAAAAAAATGAGATCCTTTACTAAGGATATTACATACAAGCACATGATACATTAAAAACCAATTACAGTTCCATTTACCAGATATATGTTAAACTGCTACACTTCATACAAATGAAACTAAGAAAAATGGAAATGGCTTTAAGGCTATATAAATGATAAAGGAAAGAGAAAATGACTCATCACTCACCAAAGATGAAGGTCACAATGAGTGAAAAACATATATGGCAAACACAAATGTATACAATATTTATGTTTTCACCTTATTTTCGTAATAGAAGCCGAGTCATGTGGTTCGGGAGGTGTGCATATGCCAAAGTTTATCACATGACTATGTATATTATCAATATGTGGGAAAGACTGAGATGTTATATACAAATATATATATCAGGTGGTGATAAAATTATTAATACAACAAAAGTCTGGAATAATAAAACAAACAGTACATAAATAAATTAATTAACTAGTTAAATGATAATACTAGTAATAATGAGTGATGGGTCAAAAGATGGAATTCTATCAGTTGTTGAGGCCAAGTGGGTGTCTGGTCTCCAGTATATTTTACAGTTGCGATCCATTCCATACCAAACGTTCCTTCTCCTACAGCCTTATATTCAGTATCAGACATATATGTTCTGATGCTGAATCCCTCTCCTAGTACTCCCAGATCCTATCCCAAGCCCTTATTTCCTGCTCTTACCCAGCAGATATTGTACAAAAAAAATCTCCCATGTAATCACCCACCCTCCCTGTAACCACTCCCGCCGGCACCTCCATAATCCAACCACCTTTGTCACGCATTCTCTCCTAGCCTCAACTCCATCAATTCAATCTTATGTGGGGGCATGACTTCCTTCACTCCTTTCCAGAAATGTGTACTCTTTTACCAAACATTTTACGCAGTGTCCCCTGTTCATGTTTCAGCAGACCACCTAACCTCAAAACATCTTGGTCACAAATACCCTCCATCAGACTCTCCAAAAGTACCATATGGATCTCTTCGGTGCAATAGACCTCACTGCAAAACTTGTGACATGCATCCTCCCACTACAACATATTCCAAACCTACTGCAGGGGGAATTTTCCCGATCATGGACATGCCACATGCTCCACAACACATATCATATACCAACTAACTTGCCGCCTCTGCACTAGTTCGTATATAGGCCTCACTACAACTCTTAGAATGAATGGCCACAGACAAACAGTAAAAACCAGCAACTTAAACCTCCAAATATGAGAACATGACAATCACCACAAGTCTAACAATCAGAATGAATGTTTCAGAGTGAGAGCACTTCAGACTTTCGAAGATGGGAACTTGCAAACCAAAATATCCTGGATACCAGACACCCACCTGGGCTCAACAACTGATAAAATTCTACCTTTTGACCCATCACTCATTATTATCAGTAATATCATTTAACTAGTTACAAATTTCTTCCAAATCAAATTTATTTATTTATTTATACATGGTTTGTTGTCATATCCTGAACCCTTTTGTTATATTACTAATTTTATCACCAGCCGTAATATATATATTTATGTATAACAGCTCAGATTTTCCTGACATATCAATAATTCACGATGTGATAAACCTCGGCATGTGCACACCTCTCAAACCACATGATTCAGTTTCTATTACATGAATAAAGTGAAAACTGAAACATTGTATAGGTTTGTGTTCTTTATATATATTTTTCACTCATTTTGACCATCAACTTTGGTGAGTGATGAATCTTCTTTTTCATTTATATACTCGTTATACTAAGAAATATTTGTTGTGTATTATATCTTATTAAACTTTCTCTAAAACAGTTGAATACTAAAACCAAATTTTAAAAAATCATAAAATATATTATAAAATCCTAAGTTTAACTTGATGATAGACTCAGCAATCAAAGATAAGGAAGTCACTATTTTATCATTTTAGTATAACCATGGCTCTTAAAAGTGGTTACAGGTGTAGTGAACAGTACATAAATTTAAATAACAAACAAAATAACCCCTATAGTAAAAGTGATCATGTATGTCTCAAATACACAATCATACCAAAAACATCTATAAAAAAATTTTAAAAAATCAGAATATGTAGAACACTCAAAAACTTATAACCAAAACTAGAAATATGGTTCTCTAATGATGATAGTTACAGTGTAAAGTAAATTACTAAATTTTACTACTATATGATTAATATTACAATTAAATAATGATGACAGTGAAACTACTGTTAATCACTGAAAACAAGATAGGACAGGAAATTTACCACAGATGAAGACAGGAAGGACAGACAAGTATGAAAACACACACTCACACACAATTCTCAATATTTTGGTTGATAACCTCAGTTGTGTAGGAGGAGAGACATATGGTGGGTGGAAAGGTGTGAGCACATCCAGACCTAACACAGCTAGATATTCTGTGTCTAATTATTAGTTGATTTCAGATACAACATCATTATACCCTGATAATCTTATAGTAATATAACCAAGTTGGGATACTAAGAGTCTTTAGGTGAAGAAACTGTAAGCATTATATCAAGTACTTCTTTCAGGCTTATGACCTTATGTGTAGTCAACATCGAGGTCATTAAAGACATAAAATCACTGGCAAAAGGAATGGGATGAGATTTGGCCATGGGCTTTTGAAGGAACCAACTTGGCATTTGCCTGGGTGATTTAGGGAACCACGGAAAACGAAATTTTTGATGACTGGACCTCCCAAACACAAGGCAACAGGATTACCACTCACCCTCCACACTCAGTATATATCAAGTACACAACCCTCGAATCCTGTATGCTGAAACTAGTTGCTCCAATTCGTATCCTCGGAAGCTGGGACAACTTTGGAAACATGATATCAGTTCTGAAATACAACTTTAGAGATTGAATTACAGGTATTTGGCATATATCTTATAATTATGTACTGAAATGTTAAAAGTTCTTTGGCGCTCTGTACCTTCATCGGGTACTGACAGATAGGGACACTTTCCCAAAGATCTGCTATAGATATGAAATCGATGAATACAAATGGAGATAGGTAGTAAGTAATATCTTCGCCAAGGTTCAAAAATGATATCGTGAGCAAGCACTAATATCTATTAATTTATGACTAAGTACAAAAAACTGATAAATAACTGGATTACATACACCAAATATCGAAATAATAGAGTTGAGCAAAGCATTCAAATTGGGACAACTAATAATTTTTAGTACAGATTATCGACATCTGGCATCGAATCTGTGTTCAGTGGCAGCCAATGATTAAACTGCAGTGAGTTGATTTAGCCCTCTGTGTAGAACCTATTGGATGGTAAGAGCACCCCAGGGTATCCAACAGTGGACCACAACAAGCAGTAGTACCTTTGAAGTTGAGTTTATAAGTGCAAACAGGGCAATTAATTGGATTACCAGCAACTGCCAAAGAAACAACCACTTTTGCTTGTGCTTATCTCGAGTTCATTAGGTGTGGGAGAAGACTGGGTATAAGGAACAGAAGGGAATTCAGTCATAGTCTTCTGAAACTATCATCCTAGCATTCGATACAGAGATCTAGGGAAACGATAAATCTATGTTTTTTTTGATGATGTTTATTTTAATTGCACAAATAATTTATCTTGAGTATTACTATTTTGGCTGTTGTAATTAATTTACCAGTTATCTTAAAAACAACAAATATTATATGTTTATTTAATAAAACAAGAGTCCAATAAGAAAAATCTTGTAGGAATAAGTGGAAAAATATTAAATAACATTGTATCTTCACATTACAATAGGATCTTCTAAAAATATACATTAGAATGGCTTTTCCTTTTACATTTTGTTAACCCCTCTACACGTACTGTACCCCATATACAGTCTCCCATCATGGCACAATCCCATCGTGCCTGACACCTTCTTTCACCATGTTTCTCACTTAAATCTCATAAATTTGGCATAAAGAAGTCAATACGGAAAAACAATTAATTCATTTTTACAGACATTCTACACACAAAATTTTCTATCAGTTGTATGTAATTCTCATTTGTGTTGTTGCTTGAAAACTATACCACTACCATTCTAAATTCAAGCACACCAAAAGAAGCATGGTACACATCACAGAACTTGTGCCAAACACAATTTTATATTTCACTTGCCTAGCTCCAATGTAATGTCCACAAACATAACAAAACGTGTCTGCTACAATTTACAATTTCTGGAAGATGAAATTTTAATTTAAAAGACAATAAATAACTTTACTTACAACTACAGAAAATCACCAACACTCACAAACTACAAAAAAAAAAAAAAAAAAAAAAAAAAAAAAAAAAAAAAAAAAAAAAAAAAAAACCATATCTATCAATTTAAATGTTGGTATGATAAGAAAGTTTATATATCCCAGATTTATATTAATATATTGAGTTAACACCACATTATAGTCATATATGGTAACATTTTAAACAATCACAATTGCTGCAAAAAACAAAAAAACAATTAATTTAAATATAAATATATCGAAAACCAATAAAATTTCAACAACAATCGACATCTGAAACAAATTAGTGGCATATTTGCGTTCAGCAATTAATGTTTATACAGTAAATACAAAGAAATAAACAATTTTTTGTGATATAATGAATTGCCACTACTTGTCTTTGTGATTTTCAGTCCATATTTGTTTATATTCAGAGTTGTTCAGTCATACAGATGATCCACTGCCGCCCCTGCAGTACCAAGAGAGTAACCCCCCACCAGCCACATACAGGGCCGGCACTAGGATTCTCAGACCATGGGTAAGCATTCTTAGAACCCCCTCCCCGCCACCCCCTGGGAAAATTTTTACCTTTAAACTTTTGTTTTAGATGAAGTCAAAAATTTTATGCAAAAAATCAAATAATGTCTTTTTTAATATTTTTGAAGTTTGATCTCAATTTAGTCGGTATTCGGGCCAGTGGACCCCCCTTTGCCCCGCCTGTAGTAGAAAGCTGTAAATTGGTACACAGCCAATCGGTTACCCCCAAATTATAAGAAAAGTCCAAAACTGGAAAATGATCAGTAGAACTCCGATTATCCAAACTCCGACTATATGAATCGCTGACTATCCAAATCGCTTAAGGCAGTCACACGACGACATGCGTGGAACCAATTAAAAGGCATACCAACTAAAGAAGAGAAAGTAAAGGAGAAAAGGAAGAAGCTGCCTCAAGAAAAGGAAAGGTAAGAGACAGGAGAAGATGGGGGATGATGTGTCTCATTAGGAATTCGAAACATTCTTCTGAAAATTCCTGGATGTTGAGAACTTAGTGCTGAAGATTTAGGAGAGTGGGTGGTATGTGATTTGTCAGACCCTGGGTATGAAAATCTAAATGATGGAAATGGATGGAGCGTCAGCCGGAGTGTGACCACGTGCAACTTCTCACTGTCGAGCGGATGAATACAGTCAAACAGCTTACTTTGACAGAGATGTTTAGCAAGCAATGACTTTTATTTACAGTAGAGTACATACATACTGTAGTCATGTATAGCACTTGTAAGTGTGCTTAATATGTAAAATGTGATGCCTTTTAATTTAATTAATTAAAAAATATTCTTTAAAAATAATTTGTCTCCTATTTTCAACATATATACAGTAATTAATTAAAATAGACCCTTTTTTTGGAAAAAATTCAATTACCCAAATGTTTGATTATCCAAATAAGGTCTGATCCAAAATGATTCAGATAATTGGAGTTCTACTGTGTTTGCACCAAACGAAGTTGCTTTCTACCCTAATGTCCTTGTACATGCCTCATACTTTCATTATTAATTGAACTTATTAAGTAAAAATTATCTATTAAATTTATTTCATTTCTCTCTTTACTTTGGAAGTCAGTCAAATTACAAAATTTAAACCGACTATGATAATCCATCAAAACAGTTCCAATATACTTTCTACAGGCCTAGAGAAAGGTAACTTGGTACACATATATAGCCTAGATGGTTTCATAGCCCAATCATCCAAAAAGTCCAATATTAGAAATTTTTCACAGTATTTATTTAATGCCATAGCAAACGTGAAATGTTGTGGTGCACTCCTTTGCTTTGATCAAGTTTCTGTTATGCATAGAAATCAGCAAGCTAAACTAACAGAATAATGTTTATATTGCCCCATGCTTAGTTTGGAATTTAATCGAAATTTGTTTATGATGGCAGTTAAATCTACAAGAACTAGCATTACTCAGCCAAGACACACCCTTGTTTATAAAGATAGTGCACTTTCTTGGTGTGGGGACACATATGTACTGATCAGATCAATTCAGAAATGTTCCACAGGTTTTCAAATGCAAGTATTATATTCAAATCAAAACAGAATAACTAACATAAATCAAATACCACAAAAAACTCTTGTAAAAATGGGACTAAGTGTTCTGGTTGATTAGTGACAAAAAATGATGAGATCTACCTCTGAGCCAAGTCTATACCTTGCAGTGTATATTCACTAAGCTTTATGTAACAGAATGGTTCCATGAATGTTGTGGATCATTCATTTAAAATAAATTTAAAAAGGTAACTTGGTCATTATAAGTGAGATATTTTTAAATTAAATTGTAAAATTTCTACCAACATAAATACATTAACTGTGATGCCTTATCAATCTTACAAATACACAAAAATGAAATTATCCTCATAACTTGCAAGGCAAATATTTTTATTTCTGGTAGCTTTTTTCCTGTCAAGGATCTGCCAAATTGTGAGGAAGATACATCCTTTTTCATTTCATATGACCCATTATGCATTCTAGATTTAAACCAAAAATGATGAAAGATAGCCGCTTGCTGTTGTTTAATACAAACCATTATCTTGAGAAACTTTATTCATTACTCATTAAATATATCTTCAGTCATTTTTCCAACATTGATTATTTACTATACACTTAATATTGAAACTCTCACAATATTAACAAATCTTAAGCCAATGACTTTCAATTCAACCTTCAACTACGAGGGCTGTCCAGAAAGTAACAGACGTTTTGACCTGGCGCAACAATGGGTGCTCCTAGCGCCGCCATCTTGGCGTCAGACTGTTCATACATTCAGTACGCAACCAGCCTTGGTAGTTTGCACATCGTTCCTATCATACGATGAATACTGTAGAGTGTTAAAATGAGCGCTGCTATTAAAAATCCCGCCAGTTGTGAATTGCGAGCTGTAATACGGTTTTTGTTGGCGAAAAATCACAAACCAATTGAAATTTATCGCCAGATTTGTGATGTGTACGGCCAAGGAATAATCAGTGAAAGCCGAGTGAGGCAATGGTGCATTGATTTTAAAAATGGTCGAACCAATGTTCACGATGAGGACTGCATGGGTAGGCCTAGTGTTGTGAATGATGAACTGGTGGTGAAAATCAACGAAAAAATCCGTGAAAATCGTCGTTTCACGATTACGGAGCTTTCAAAACATTTCCCCCAAATTTCACGGAGTTTAGTTCATGAGATTGTGGTTGGTAAACTTGGTTACCCACAAATTTTGTGCCAGGTGGATTCCGAAAATCTTAACAGAAGACCACAAATAACAGAGACTTGATGCAGCACTGTTGTTTCTGGAAGACTACGCCAAAACTGGAAACCAAGTTATCGATTTATCGTAACTGGCGATGAGACTTGGGTAAAGCACGTCACCTGTGAAACAAAACGGCAGTCTATGGAATGGGGACACACGCATTCGCCCAAGAAACCGAGGAAGTGTCTGCAAACGCTGTCAGCAGGAAAAATTATGGCTACTGTGTTTTGGGATGCTAAGGGTGTGATTCTCGTTGAATTTCTTGAACGTGGCCAAACAATCACTTCAGAAAGGTATTGCGAAACACTCAGAACATTAAGACGCGCGATACAAAACAAGCGTCGGGGAAAACTCAGTGAGAAAGTTTTGTTTCTCCACGACAACGCTCGTCCACACACGGCTAATCGTACCCAAGAACTCTTGGATGGTTATGGATTGGAAGTTTTCAATCACCCGCCGTACAGCCCGGATTTGGCACCGAGTGACTAACACCTGTTCCCAGCGATGAAGACGTGGCTCGCAACACAACGGTTTGAAACTGACGCTCAACTGCATGCCGGTGTAAACCAGTGGATGAAGTCTCAGGCGGCAAATTTCTACAGAGAGGGTATCGAAAAGCTTGTACCACATTATGATAAGTGCCTTAATTTAAATGGCGATTATGTTGAAAAATAGCCTAAGAGTTTACTTCTAAAATGTATATAATAAAAATCGTTTTTTTTCACTTTGTTTATTTTTTATTACAAAACGTCTCTTACTTTCTGGATAGCCCTCATATTACAACAAGTAAACAACAACCAATGATACATTCAACAATGTTCACTGCATAATTCTTTGTCTTACATGTCAGCCAACTTAACCATCCCACCACATTATTTATTATCATTTACCAAATTCATTTCACCATTCACTAACTCTATGGTTGTTATTCCACAACCTCTTTCAGGTTTGTGAAGTCTCAGAAAAAACATGGTAGGAAAATAATATGGGATGATATTTATATTGAAAGATAATACATACCTACCACTAAATAAAGTTCAAGAGTGGAGGGAATGACAAAGAAAAACACTGTACACATACATAAAACACAATATTTAGGGCTATGCCCTTCTTGAAGTAAAATTTAATCTGGTATAATAAGTTTCCGTTAAGTGAAAGTCTTATTGTACCACACATTTCTTAGGACTTTTTAGAAATTATTTCTTATTCCTTGTTGTAATAATGGGTTGAAAATAGAAGTTTGTCCAAATATCAAATAAGGTTTTTGATCTAATCAGGTATTTACCTTGGAATGACATTACACTCATCAACTCACTGAAAATTTGTAAGTAATATCTTGAGAATATTTCCTTGATATGTAATATGTTTTTAGGCTCAGATAGTGAGGATTGCCATGGCCTTCACTGCAATAAAACTGTGAGAAATTCACACAGCATAAAGTCAAATTGCATACCGATATTGCAGTCATGACTTCTGGGCAACTCATACGATATTATGGAAGCAAATTTTATCCCTAACAGGAAGAGGTGAAGGCAAACTTTTAGTTCCTTAAATCTAGAGCTACTTGGCTAGGGATGGACGCCCCTGAGAGAAAAGCCATGGTTATCCAGAAAAGTTTTTTTGAAATGGACTGGTTCCCTGCTTATTTTATATTCTTTCTTTTTTAAAAAAAGAGAAAATTGAAGAAACAAAGAAAAAACATGGGAATCAGATACTTCTATCGAGAAAGACTGATGAGAAAATCAATAAATCACCAGGCAATAAAAGACTAAATGATTAGGTACAAAATCATCAATTATGCAAGCTATGTAATGTTTCAAGGTGATATGTTTCCACTAAATGCAATGAAAATTACCAGCATTATATCATATAATTGACAAAAGCTATTAAACTTGAGGATTATTTTTTTTTTTTTTTTTTTTTTTTTTTTTTTTTGTTTTTGCTTATAGCTCTGTGCCTTATAGAAGATGAGGTGATTAGTAGTGGGAAGGGAATGGGAAGGAATTAGGCCATAGCCAATTAAAGGGAATCAATCCAGCCTTCATCTGAGTTGATCTGGAGTAACCATGGAAAACCCAAGTCTGAATGTCCGCATAGGGATTCGAGCCTGTGTGCTCCCAAATGCGAGCCCAGAGTGTTACTGCTCACCCTCCATACTTGCTGTGATTCTGCCATAGTTAACAAAGCAAATGTTTTCCCTCCCTATTGGCCATGACCACTTGCATATATGATAAATCAAATTAATCTGTAACAAATATATTTGCTGTTTAGTGAGTTAAATATTTTTAATGATACTGTGAAATTGAATTACTTGGCTTCAATTGTGCCAAGAAAGATATAAAACTTTAATTTCAGTATCAGACAATTGCTATGCTAATATTGAGTTTTATCAGCAACAGGTAAATTATTCACCATAGAAAAATGACAAATGTCAGGTTGAATAATCTATATTTAACACTGTGTTAAGTCTTGATTAGATTTCAAAGTAATATAAATTTCTACAACAGCAGCTTACTGTTTAATAACAAGGAAATACTTTACCTATCAGGAACAGGTTCCATTATCAATTTTTCTTGTTCAGCATTTTCCAGCATATTCTGAAAAAAATGCAATAATGATAAATATAATAAATTAGGAATAAAATTTAAAAAAGAAGGAAATCAACAATGCAGGAAGTATAACATCAATAAAAATATGAAAAGTTGTTTTAGAAAAAGTTAATGACGCTTATTTTTTGGTAACATGATACCAAACATAAATACAAACAAACAATATCAAATACTCAAGTCCCAAACACTTTGTAAACTGGAAGTTTAGTTACATTAGAATGTCATCTTAACATACCGGTCTAATAAAAGAAAAATAATTCCATAAATGACTGCAGTAAAACTCTGAATGTCTGTCCATATAGCCTTTTTTATTTATAAAATCCACCGCAAAATTATCAAATGTATATTATGAATGAATTCTTTTGTATTACACAGGGTGATTTAGGAGGAATGGGAAACAATGAAGGAGGAGGCAGAATTAACAAAACTGAGTTAAAAAAGTTCATACATACACGTGTCTGATTTCCATTAGTTTTGGATAAACAAGTGCTAGAATATTGGGAATACAAGTAAACACATGAGACTAATTACTTGCTCGCACTGTAAACACTGCAACCCACAGTAAAAGTACACCAAGACATACTCAGAAGAGCTACACTTACTGCTGAAAGAGATGCAAAGTGTATTGAGGACGTTGGTGGGATTTTCAGTCATTTAATTTAAACCTTTATGTGTATTTTTGTATGAACAAAGTACTTCAATAAGTTGTTTGTGTGCTCTTGATCATTTTCTAAGGTATATTTTAAGCATAATCTTCCTGCACCTGTATCACCAAAACAAATGGAAATTAGATACATGTTTGTATGAACTCTTTTTACTCAATATTGTTCATACTACCAACTCCTTGAATATTTATCTTTCCTCCTGAATCACTCTGTATATAAACAAACATCCTAGATTATACAGTTTAATTCTATGTTAGTGTCTCATATCTTGCACACAGTGTGATTACTAGAACTAGGAGAGAATTGTCATCAAGCAAGAAAGAAAATGGTATCAACATTTATGAAGTGAGTTTGGGGAAACATGGAAAACCAAAATCTGGATCATAGGGCCTAGAATTCACCAAACATTACATTGAATGGCATTACTGCTCACCCACCAGGTTCACTCAATCTGTTTGGAAATTTTCATTTACCAGTTCGAGTACTTTAGATAAAATTATTTGATATTTTATATATAAAAGAATTGGGAGATATACATATCTAACAAAGTATACTGGCTTAGTTTAAAAAAAGGGGAATAGATGAAGGGATTGTGTAATTAATAAAGAACATATATGAGAAGTGAGAGAATTGCGGGTGCATAGACAGTAAACATTGAGAATGGTTTCACATGGAAAGAGGGGTAAGACAAGGGAGTGTATTGTCACCTGTCCTGTGTAATGTTGTACTGGATGTAATCATAGCTGAAGTGCCAGGACACAGAGATCCAACAGAGCTGAAAGTGATAGCATATGCTGATATCATAGTATGGGAGGAGACAGAGCAGGATATGGAGAGAGTATTACAGAAATGGTGGACTGCAATGTGTAAACATGTCCTGGAAATGAGTGTGGAAAAGACTAAAATAATGAAGATAACAAGAAACAAAGGCCTTTTGAAGAATGTGTTACTGGATGGCACGAAACTAGAATGGGTAGAATCATTTGAGTATCTGCGAAGCAAGGCAACTATCAACGGAAAGATGGAAGAAGAAATAGGTCAGAGAGTAAGGAAGAGTGGAAAATGGTATCATCAGATAAAGGATGTAATCTGGAGGTGTAACATAGGAAAGGATGCCAAAACTCTGCTGTATAAAGTATATTATCATTCCCTACTTACTTATGGTTCTGAAACATGGACATGGACAAAGTAGAGACATTAGCAGATTGCAGGCGGCAGAGATGAGTTTTCTGAGAGGGATAGAGAATGTCATGAGGAAAGACAAAATGAAAATGAAAACATCAGGGAGAGACTACAAGTGGAAGCATTAGAAGAGATGTTAACAAGGAAAATACTACAGCGGCTGGGCCATGTTATGAGGATGGAGGAGGAGAGGATGCCGAAAGTAGCACTGCTGAACAGCAGGAAGAGAAGGAGACCTCGGGCAAGATGGATGGACCGAATGAAGAAATACACAGAAGCTAAGGGAGTCATGTGGAGAAAAGTGGTGGAGGAAAAACCTTGGAAAGACCGCCAGACTTGGAAGAGGATGTGCAGGATGACCCACAAAAGTGGAAACGTCTGAAGATGATGATGAAATATCTACCAAATGTCATCATAGCTGATCTGGATAATTGTAAACAAAGGCAATTTACAACCATGGAGGGTTTTTCCTCTTTTTTTGTCTGTAGCGTTATGGCTCATTGATACCACTGGGGTTGAGAAAGGATGGGTCACAATGAATGGGAAGGAACTCATCCATTCAATTTTGAAGGAACAAGCACAAAATTCACCTACAGTAATTTATAGGAACCATTAAAAAAAGAAAATGGGAATGCATAGCCAAGAACAGACCAGGATTAAAAAAACATTCTACCAAATGGCAGACCCAAGTATTACCCTTCATACAGGCAAAAGTAAGGTTCCTCAGAGGTGAAGGTCAGTTATAGTGATTGTAAAAACATCCAGTATACAGCAGGAATCAAACAAGAAAAATAATCCGATAAAGGGCTACAAGAAAGCTCTGATTGCTTATGTAGCCTTTTTTATTTATGAAAGCCAATGCAAAATTATCATATTTATATTAAGAATGATCTTTTTTGTATTATACAGGGTGATTCAGGAGGAATGATAATAATTAACTTTCAAAAGAAAGCAAAAACTACTACTAAACTGCTATTCAAAATAAATGTATGTATGTATGTATTTAAAAAGAAATATGGTTCACCTTAGAAAGTCAACTAACATCAACTCAAAAGTACAATAGTATATTAGTGAAAAACTAAGGAAGGATAGGGAAATATGACCCAACACCTACCATAGATGAAGGCGGATGGGAATGACGAACACAAAAAAAAACACAAGAAAAGTGCAATATTTCAGCCTACAACCTTATTTGTGCAGAAGTGAGACACCAGGCGGAGTCAGATGTATACACGGAGACAGCCGTCTGGTGAATGGCGCTACCGGCACAGATGGTAGTTTAGGAGGGGCGGAGAGGGAGTTCAAGTATTGGATCGATAATCAATGCTATTGATGGTATATTCTCATTGAAAGTGGTAGAACTACATAATAACTAAGTGAGGATACATATATAAATCAAGTTTTGAAAAAACTATAAATGAAAAATAAAAAATAAGAATATAAGAAATAGTAGAGATAATAAGTGCTGTGTCTGGGGGAAGGAATTTATTGAAGAGTGAGGCTTGGGGGATGTCTGGTGTCCAGGATATTCTGATTGGCTAGTTCCCATCTACGCAGTTCAGAGGAGGTTGTGTAATCAAGGAAAACTTGGATCGCCCTAACTGAGAAACAGATGTCAAAATTATTCAGTTTGTGGGAACTGGCATGTTTTGCAACTGGATGCTTGTGGCCATTCATTCTGATAGCAAGTGGGTTAGTAGTGATGCCTAAATATGAGTTGGAGCAATCGAGGCATGTAAGTTGATATATGAAGTAAGTTGTCATTCAAGTAGCATGACCAATGCTGGGTAGTGTTTCCCCTGTGGTAGGACTGGAGTAAGTGTTAGTGGTAGTCATTAGTGAATGATGACATAATTGAATCACGATCTCCAATAGACTTGGAGAAACAACAAGAAAATCATATAGATGATGCTAACTCCATTTTTGCACCAATTCCATGAAAGTAAACATGGAGCCTGTGGCGTAGCTAGGTCAACAAGGGCCCCGGTGCAAAAAATTTATTTTGGGCCCTCGGGCTAGATGGGCGGCCTTTTCTTTTGCTTTGTGTTGCTGGTAAGGGCCCCTTGAGCAGTGGTTGGGGGCCCCCCTCAGTAGTGAGAGGGCCCTTAGTGAGGGACTTCCTGTGTCTCAGGTTGGCCTGTTTGCCATGAAGGCTCGTGGGCCCCCAGAGGTATGCTTGGGGGCCCCCTGAGTGTAGGGGCCCCAGTGCACTGCACCGCCTAGCCCCATAGTAGCTACGCCCCTGCATGAAGCTCTATGTTTGATATGTAAACTGACAACTAATGAGAAAAAAGCAGTGATTTTTACAGTGGCAAAAAAAGGAAGAGAGTTGAAGGTACTATTATCTACGAGCCAGTCAGAGACTGATAAAAAAGTTAGTTTGCCTCAGAAGTCAGAACTGTTTATTTTTACCAGCTGTAAATTACCAAGATATACTCATGTCTCAAAGCATCAACAATTACAGTAATGTGAGCCGACACAATTGAATGTAAACCACCACTAAGGCTGCAAGTGGTCAAACAAATTGTTGTTATCATGAAATGGAATCTATCAATAAATCTTACACCTTGGTCTATGATTGTGTCAAATGCAGTAAGGAACAGCACATTACTTGTTACAATTCACACATGTAACAGAAAAGAACTACTATATTATATACTTGTATATATTTCAACAGAAATATTTTTTACCTTATCATCTTCAATTATTACTAGGAAGTAACTAAAGAGCATGAATTTTACAGGACCACCACAACTATATTATTTGGAGCAAAATATAAGTCAGTGGTTTGAAAAATATGCACAACACTTCACTGAAAAACACACCCCTACCTAATGCAACACATGTGACTTGTGCAGTAAAATTCTGTTAGCAGCATGTGGATACTAACAAAAGTGAAATCCATACGTGTAGTTTAGACTGAAAAGTGAATTTTTTTTCCAATTTTCTGTCTGTTAAACACTAACTAGTAAATATAAAATACTCTTTAAGAACTTCATATGTAACTGAAAATGGAAAGCAAGATACTGAAGAAAACAATTTTCACACAACTAGAAATAGGTTTTCCTCAAGAGCTTTGTAACATATTCAGATAATCACTAAACACAGAGAAAACCACTGATAGCAGTCACTGTAGAATACAAACATAGTAAATAGTATTTCAGTTATAAATGTCCATGCCTGTCATAATTTTCGTATAAAAAATTTATTCGCGCAGTTAATGCTGCCAAAAGGACTTTTTTCTTCGGTTTCGTCCGCCGATTTATTGCAATTAAACAAACATCGTTTAGTTACTGCAAATGCATTTGCTCAACACCATCTTCATCTACAGACGATAAAACAAACCATATTTAAAGGTATCGTGAACATCATGTGGTCGACTCACGCAGTTTAACGAGGAAAATGTGCTAATTCGCAACTCTTTAGAAACCAAAACGGAAAGCAGGCTAGTGAAAGGTGGGTCCTGTTGTTGTGGGACATTAAGCTGTATTGCTCGATTCCATAAGCAGCTTTAATTTGTAAACTTACCTCTTCCAGAATATACACAGCATTTATCGGCTCCATATCACCTCCTTCTGTTGTTTGGAGACAGCAAAACGCAATTAACTTCACAGTAAAATAACGACGCTCTTCCACTACAGCTGTTAGGTTCTACTGCAGATACTTAATGTTCCAGAGTAAGACTTCCACTCTCAACTTCTGCCGTCAAAAACTAAAATTATTGCTGTCTAAAATATAAATTGTTGCCAGCCTTTCCATAATTTGTTGTAGCGGAATCGCGATCTCCAATAGACCCAAAATTTATGGATATC
>JARYHS010006964.1:1831149-1855270 GCA_031002005.1 Vandiemenella viatica
AATCAGAAAGTAAATTACAGCTCTATAATCACAGACGGTCAAAAATGATTGCGAACATGAAAGTAATAGGAGCCACTCTTCGTCTGCCGAGACTGCACTAGAGTATGGTAACAGCATGTACTGCCGATATCATCAAGAACGCGAACATATAAGCAGACGGCGCAACAACTCGCTTGCGAGTAATCTTTCGGAACTGAAAAAAGACGCGCAGCGGAGAACGAAAGAACTAAACGCGCACTATTCGGTTCGGCGGGCGATTCAAACGAATTATTGCGCGTTTCAGATGCATATCTAAACAGTATACATTAAAAAATATAAGTATGGAAGTCATTAGAATAAAAAAAGATATAAGTAATAATACATTTTATTTATATCGCGCATGATTCATTAAAATAGTTCAAATTACGGTACTTATTTTTTTGTTTATATTCATTATTTCGGGGGGGGCCCGGGCCCCCTCGGCCCCCCCTTATATACGCCCTTGACAGACCATGTTATAACAGCCCAGTGATCCGATACCACTAATTCCATTACTTGGCAGTCTAATAGTGATCTCTTAAAAGTCACAATATTATCAATACAACTGCCACCTCCTGGCTTAGGACTTGTTATTTCATTTTTATATAAAGACACATTAAAGGCATCAAAAAGATTAACTAGCTCCAGGCTCTGCCAATTATTTTCCACTCTAAAATCCACATTGAAATCTGCACATAATATAATATTTGAATTATATTTAGCTACAAATTCTAACACATTATTTAGCCAATAGATGAAATCCTTAAAGTCCTTGGACTCTCAATTGGGCCTATACAGCGTTAGAACTATTGTGTTAAATTCAGTCAACCAAAAGCTGTTACCTCATAACTCATTTCAATCGACATCTGATTAACTCTTTCTAGGGGTTTACTGGCAATAGAATTTTTCAAGTAAATTGCACAGCCCCCATGCTTTCGAGCAGATCTACAAAAGTGATTACTTCGTTCACACCCCATGATTCTATAAAAACTAATTTCATTAGGTTCCAACCAATGTTCGACCATACAGAATACATCAGCATTGATGTAAGCAAGATATCCTTCAATAACATCGATTTTATTAGCTAACCAATGAATATTCCAAAATAATGTGGATAATTGATCTGATATACAGGACATACTCTGTTGTATTTGCACTGGACTATGTAGGGTATTTGAGTTCGATTCCAAATCACCAGAACTTTGATTTTGTTGACCTATACACCACAGTACTTGTTGCTTATTCAGTTGTTGATCTGATCAAACCTCAATAGGTTTGGTTTCATATTTTTTTTTGATTGCAGTTCTGCAAGCTTGTACTACACCTGTAAGCAGATTAATTACTATTCTGAGCCTCTTCACAAGCTCTGATTATGAGATTACATAGCTTATTTATGCCCCAAGCATTAAAATATTGGTCATGCCTTGTATACATTCGCCTATAGGCAAAGTATGCATTAATAATTTTCACATTATCAAAGCTACTGCCAAGTAAGTTTATGTCACTGATTTGTGTGTTACACCAAGAAGTTAAATTCTGGTCATACCTTATTGGTAGAGTGATGAGTAATACATTGGTGTGAGTGAGTTTTTTAAGGCTTGCTTTTATTTCAGAAACTACATTCTGTGGTTCACCATTCTCTACATCATTGCTTCCACCCATGATGACAACATAGTCATTATCATTAAATGAAGAGCACTTTCCATCTACACACTTGATTACTTCACTCATATTCGCACCCGGCTTTATAATACCACTGGTTTGAAGGGATAACATTTCTGTGTTCATCCTTTGAGCTAGTCAGCGACCATGATTATCCGCTAGGAGAAGAATTTCACGTTTGTTCTTCACCCTTCTTGGAGGGATCTTCATTTTTCTGTCACCAGGAATATTGTCATCATAACTGCAATTATTCTTGGCACAGGTTTCTTCACCAAGCACTGAGAACCGATTTTCAGTTGGTAGGTTGTTGACACTGTGCACACGATTTTTCACCTCACGCCGTCTGCCTTTCATTTGCTGCCATTCATGGTTTCTGCTACTGGACTCCACATGTGCTGTCTCCATCATCGTCTTCAAATGGCCGATTTCTACCTTCAGATTTTCATTATCATCTTCTGGGCTTCTATTTCTCCTTACAGCGCATTTGACACCGAGCCCTTACTCTGTGCATCCTTCTTCTTAACCTCAATACTCGTACTGTTCGCGCACATCACACACGTCCAGTCTTTAGCCGGAATATTTCTCGGTTTCACTTCATTTTTCAAAATGATACCACTTGTCACAAACATCGCAAATTATACCATTCCGGACTACTTTTTCACATTTACCACAGGTTAGATTCTTCAAAACTTTATATTCATTAGGGACTGGTCTACACCATGGAGGTACTTTTCTTTGCTCCATGGTCTACGCACGTCCTTACCGCTCAGCAACATGACACCCCAAGGTTAAATATATATATATATATATATAATATATATAAAAGTATGATGCAATGGGACCAATAAATAAATACAATGTATAAATTCAGGGAAAACTAAAGTTGCCACTACGAGTTAAGATTCATTGCAATTAAAAGTAATTTTTCGTAAACGTTTTTTCTTATTAGTATGAGTAGAGTGAAATATAAAGATAGCCTACTAGACAAAGGTATTGAGATGTAAAGTGGATCTTGGAGTTTCACAAATGTACACATTTATTGACTTCCATTGCCGTGTATTACTTATACAGTAAAGTGTTGGCATATCCATAAATTTTGGGTCTATTGGAGATCGCGATTCCGCTACAACAAATTATGGAAAGGCTGGCAACAATTTATATTTTAGACAGCAAAAATTTTAGTTTTTGACGGCAGAAGTTGAGAGTGGAAGTCTTACTCTGGAACATTAAGTATCTCTGCAGCAGAACCTAACAGCTGTAGTGGAAGAGCGTCGTTATGTTGATGTGAAGTTTTATTGCGTTTTGCTGTCTCAAAACAACAGAAGGAGGTGGTATGGAGCCGATAAATGCTGTGTATATTCTGGAAGAGGTAAGTTTACAAATTAAAGCTTCTTATGGAATCGAGCAATACAGCTTAATGCCCCACAACAACAGGACACATCTATTACTAGCCTGCTTTCCGTTTTGTTTTCTAAAGAGTTGCGAATTAGCACATTTTCCTCGTTAAACTGCGTGAGTCGACCACATGATGTTAACGATACCTTTAAATATGATTTGTTTTATCGTCTGTAGATGAAGATGGAGTAGAGCAAATGCATTTGCAGTAACTAAACGATGTTTGTTTAATTGTAATAAATCGGCGGACGAAACCGAAGAAAAAAGTCCTATTGGCAGCATTAACTGCGCGAATAAATTTTTTATACGAAAAAATTATTACAGGCATGGACATTTATAACTGAAATACTATTTACTATGTTTGTATTCTACAGTGACTGCTATCAGTGTTTTTCTCTGTGTTGAGTGATTATCTGAATATGTTACAAAAGCTCTTGAGGAAAACCTATTTCTAGTTGTGTGAAAATTGGTTTTCTTCAGTATCTTTGCTTTCCATTTTCAGTTACATATGAAGTTCTTAAAGTGTTTATATTTAGCTAGTTAGTGTTTACCAGACAGAAAATTGGAAAAAAATTCACTTTTCAGTCTAAGCTACATGTAGTAGATTTCACTTTTGTTAGGTATCCACATGTTGCAACAGAATTTACTGCACAAGTCTACTGATAATTATTTCTCATGTTTGCATTAGGTAGGGGTGTGTTTTTCAGTGAAGTGTTGTGCATATGTTTTCGAACCATCAGACTTATATTTTGCTCCAAATAATATAGTTTTGTGGTGGTCCTTGTGAAAATTCCATGCTCTTAGTTACTTGCTAGTAATAACTGAAGATGATAAGGTAAAAAAATTTACTTAAATATTTCTGTTGAAAATATATACAAGTATATAATAAAGAAGTTCTTTTCTGTTACATGTGTTAATTGTAACAAGTAAGTGCTGTTACTGCATTTGACACAATCATAGACCAAGGTCGTAAGATTTATTGATAGATTCCGTTTCATGATAACAACAATTTGTTTCACCACTTACACCCTTAGTGGTGGTTTACATTCAAGTTGTGCAGCTCACATTACTGTAATTGTTGATGCTTTGAGACCTTGAGTATATCTTGGTAATTTACAGCTGGTAGAAATAAACAGTTTTGACCTCTGAGGCAAAACTAAACTTATTTTATTCATTCTCTGACAGGCTTCGTAGATAATAGTAACCTCAACTGTCTTCCTTTTTTTTGTCACTGTAAAATCACTGCTTTTTCTCATTATAATTCATGTTGTACTGTTTAACATGATATTCTGTTTGTATAGGCATTATGATTACACAGCGATTTTATGACATGCCTGTTGTTGAATCACTAAGGTTGTATTATAATATCTCACCTCAAACTTGTGATGATGATATCAATTTGACCTGGTGGGGATATCACTATTTACACTAAAGATGGAGTTTACTCTTGATAGGCCATTAGTTGTCAGTTTACATATCAAACATAGAGCTCCATGCAGGGGTGTAGCTACTATGGGGCTAGGTGGTGCAGTGCACCGGGGCCCCTATGCTCAGGGGGCCCCCAAGCATACTTATGGGGGCCCCAAAGTGCACACCTGGGGGCCCATGAGCCTTCATGGCAAACAGGCTACCTGAGACACAGGATGCCCCTCACTAAGGGCCCTCTCACTGCTGAGGGGGTTCCCCCAACCACTGCTCAGGGGCCCTTACCAGCAACACAAAGCAAAAGAAAAGGCCGTCCATCTAGCCCGAGGGCCCAAAATAAATTTTTTTGCACTGGGGCCCTTGTTGAGCTAGCTACGCCACAGGCTCCATGTTTACTTTCATGGAATTGGTGCAAAAATGGAGTTAGCATCATCTAATGCTTTTCTTGTTGTTTCTCCAGGTCTATTGGAGATCGTGATTCCATTACGTCATCATTCACTAATGACCACCACTAACACTTACTCCAGTCCTACCACAGGGGAAACACTACCCATCATTGGTCATGCTACTTGAATGACAACTTACCTTCATATATCAACTTACATACCTCGATTGCTCCGAACTCATATTTAGGCATCACTACTAACCACTTGCTATCAGAATGAATGGCCACAAGCATCCAGTTGCAAAACATGCCAGTTCCCACAAACTGAATAATTTTGACATCTGGTTCTCAGTTAGGCGATCCGAGTTTTCCTTGATTACACAACCTCCTCTGAACATGCGTAGTTGGGAACTAGCCAATCAGAATATCCTGGACACCAGACATCCCCCAAGCCTCACTCTTCAATAAATTCCTTCCCCCAGACCCAGCACTTATTATCTCTACTATTTCTTATATTCTAATTATTTATTTTTCGTTTATAGTTTTTCAAAACTTGATTTATATATGTATCCTCACTTAGTTATTATGTAGTTCTACCACTTTCAATGAGAATATACCATCAATAGCATTGATTATTGATCCAACACTTGAACTCCCTCTCCGCTCCTCCTAAACTACCATCTGTGCCGGTAGCACCATTCACCAGACGGCTGTCTCCGTGTATACATCTGACTCTGCCTGGTGTCTCGCTTCTGCACAAATAAGGTTGTAGGCCGAAATATTGCGCTTTTCTTGTGTTTTTTTTTGTGTTCGTCATTCCCATCCGCCTTCATCTATGGTAAGTGTTGGGTCATATTTCCCTATCCTTCCTTAGTTTTTCACTAATATAATATTGTACTTTTGAGTTGATGTTAGTTGACTTTCTAAGGTGAACCATATTTCTTTTTAAATACATATATACATAAATTTATTTTGAATAGCAGTTTAATAGTAGTTTTTGCTTTCTTTTGAAAGTTAATTTTTACCATTCCTCCTGAATCACCCTGTATAATACAAAAAAGATCACTCTTAATATAAATATGATAATTTTGCATTGGCTTTCGTAAATAAAAAAGGCTACACAAGCAATCAGAGCTTTCTTGTAGCCCTTTATCGGATTATTTTTCTTGTTTGATTCCGGCTGTATACTGGATTTTTTTACAATCACTATAACTGACCTTCACCTCTGAGGAACCTTACTTTGCCTGTATGAAGGGTAATACTTGGGCCTGCCATTTGGTAGAATGTTTTTTTAATCCTGGTCTGATCTTGGCTATGCATTCCCATTTTCTTTTTTTAATGGTTCCCTATAAATTACTGTAGGTGAATTTTGTTCTTGTTCCTTCAAAATTGAATGGATGAGTTCCTTCCCATTCATTGTGACCCTTCCTTTCTCAACCCCAGTGGTATCAATGAGCCATAACGCTACAGACAAAAAAAGAGGAAAAACCCTCCATGGTTGTAAATTGCCTTTGTTTACCAATTATCCAGATCAGCAATGATGACATTTGGTAGATATTTCATCATCATCTTCAGGCGGACCGAGCGTGGCGGTTGTAACGGATAGCGTTCTCGCCTCGCATTCGGGAGGACGGTGGTTCGATCCCCGTCCGGGCATCCAGATTTGGGTTTTCCATGGTTTCCCAAATCACTCCAGGCAAATGCCGGGATGCTTCCTTCAAAAGGCCATGGCCGAATTCCTTCCCATTCCTTGCCCCCATCCTTGCCCCCCATCCTTTCCCGTCTCTAAAGACCTAGATGTTGAGAGACGTAAATACAATAAAAAAAAAAAAAAAAATCTTCAGTCGTTTCCACTTTTGCGGGTCATCCTGCAAATCCTCTTCCAAGTCTGGCGGTCTTTCCAAGGTTTTTCCTCCACCACTTTTCTCCACATGACTCCCTTAGCTTCTGTGTATTTCTTCATTTGGTTCATCCATCTTGCCCAAGGTCTCCTTCTCTTCCTGCTGTTCAGCAATGCTATCTTTGGCATCCTATCCTCCTCCATCCTTATAACACCGCCCAGCCGCTGTAGTATTTTCCTTGTTAACATTTCTTCCAATGCTTCCACTTGTAGTCTCTCCCTTATGTTTTCATTTTCATTTTGTCTTTCCTCATAACATTCTCTATCCCTCTCAGAAAACTCATCTCTGCCGCCTGCAATCTGCTAATGTCTCTCTTTGTTCATGTCCATGTTTCAGAACCATAAGTAAGTAGGGACTGATAATATACTTTATACAGCAGAGTTTTGGCATCCTTTCCTATGTTACACCTCCAGATTACATCCTTTATCTGATGATACCATTGTACACTCTTCCTTACTCTCTGACCTATTTCTTCTTCCTTATTTCCGTTGATAGTTGCCTTGCTTCGCAGATACTCAAACGATTCTACCCATTCTAGTTTCGTGCCATCCAGTAACACTTCCTTCAAAGGGCCATTGTTTCTTGTTATCTTCATTATTTTGGTCTTTTCCACACTCATTTCCAGGACATGTTTACCCATTGCAGTCCACCATTTTTGTAATACTCTCTACATATCCTGCTCTGTCTCCTTCCACTACTATGATATCAGCATATGCTATCACTTTCAGCTCTGTGTTCTTGCACTTCAGCTATTATTACATCCAGTACAACATTAAACAGGACAGGTTACAATACACTCCCTTGTCTTACCTCCTCTTTCCATGTGAAACCATTCTCAATGTTTACTAGTCTATGCACCCGCAATTCTCTCACTTCTCATATATGTTCTTTATTAATTACACAATCCCTTCATCTATTCCCCTTTTTTAAACTAAGCCTGTATACTTTGTTAGATATGTATATCTCCCAATTCTTTTATATATAAATATCAAATAATTTTATCTAAAGTACTCGAACTGGTAAATGAAAATTTCCAAACAGATTGAGTGAACCTGCGTGGGTGAGCAGTAATGCCATTCAATGTAATGTTTGGTGAATTCTAGGCCCTATGATCCAGATTTTGGTTTTCCATGTTTCCCCAAACTCACTTCATAAATGTTGATACCATTTTCTTTCTTGCTTGATGACAATTCTCTCCTAGTTCTAGTAATCACACTGTGTGCAAGATATGAGACACTAACATAGAGTTAAACTATATAATCTAGGATGTTTGATTATAGACAGAGTGATTCAGGAAGAAAGATAAATATTGAAGGAGTTAGTTGTATGAACAATATTGAGTAAAAAGAGTTCATATAAATATGTATCTAATTTCCATTTCTTTTGGTGATAAAGGTGCAGGAAGATTATGTTTAAAATATACCTTAGAAAATGATCAAGAGCACACAAACAACTTATTGAAGTACTTTGTTCATACAAAAATACACATAAAGGTTTAAATTAAATGACTGAAAATCCCACCAACGTCTTCAGTACACTTTGCATCTCTTTCAGCAGTAAGTGTAGCTCTTCTGAGTATGTCTTGGTGTACTTTTACTGTGGGTTGCAGTGTTTACAGTGCGAGCAAGTAATTAGTCTCATGTGTTTACTTGTATTCCCAATATTCTAGCACTTGTTTATCCAAAACTAATGGAAATCAGACACGTGTATGTATGAACTTTTTTAACTCAGTTTTGTTAATTCTGCCTCCTCCTTCATTGTTTCCCATTCCTCCTAAATCACCCTGTGTAATACAAAAGAATTCATTCTTAATATACATTTGATAATTTTGCTGGTTGATTTTATAAATAAAAAAGGCTATATGGACAGACATTCAGAGTTTTACTGTAGTCATTTATGGAATTATTTTTCTTTTATTAGACCGGTATGTTTAGATGACATTCTAATGTAACTAAACTTCCAGTTTACAAAGTGTTTGGGACTTGAGTATTTGATGTTGTTTGTTTGTATTTATGTTTGGTATCATGTTACCAAAAATAAGCATCATTAACTTTTTCTAAAACAACTTTTCATATTTTTATTGATGTTATACTTCCTGCATTGGTGATTTCCTTCTTTTTTTAAATTATATTCCTAATTTATTATATTTATCATTATTGCCTTTTTTTCAGAATATGCTGGAAAATGCTGAACAAGAAAATTTGATAATGGAACCTGTTCCTGATAGGTAAAGTATTTCCTTGTTATTAAACAATAAGCTGCTGTTGTAGAAATTTATATTACTTTGAAATCTAATCAAGACTTAACACAGTGTTAAATGTAGATTATTCAGCCTGACATTTGTCATTTTTCTATGGTGAATAATTTACCTGTTGCTGATAAAACTCAATATTAGCATAGCAATTGTCTGATACTGAAATTAAAGTTTTATATCTTTCTTGGCACAATTGAAGCCAAGTAATTCAATTTCACAGTATCAGTAAAAATATTTAACTCACTAAAAGCAAATACATTTGTTACAGATTAATTTGATTTATCATATATGCAAGTGGTCATGGCCAAGAGGGAGGGAAAACATTTGCTTTGTTAACTATGGCAGAATCACAGCAAGTATGGAGGGTGAGCAGTAACACTCTGGGCTCGCATTTGGGAGCACACAGGCTCGAATCCCTATGCGGACATTCAGACTTGGGTTTTCCATGGTTACTCCAGATCAACTCAGATGAAGGCTGGATTGATTCCCTTTAATTGGCTATGGCCTAATTCCTTCCCATTCCTTTCCCACTACTAATCACCTCATCTTCTATAAGGCACAGAGCTATAAGGAAAAAAAAAAGAATCCTTAAGTTTAATAGCTTTTGTCAATTATATGATATAATGCTGGTAATTTTCATTGCATTTAGTGGGAAACATTATAATTGATGATTTTGTACCTAATCATTTAGTCTTTTATTGCCTGTTGCCTTACTGATTTTCCTCATTAGTCTTTCTCGATAGAAGTATCTGATTCCCATGTTTTTTCTTTGTTTCTTCAATTTTCTCTTTATTTTTAAAAAAAGAAAGAATACAAAATAAGCAGGGAACCAGTCCATTTCAAAAAAAAACTTTTCTGTATGACCATGGCTTTTCTCTCAGGGGCATCCATCCCTAGCCAAGTAGCTCCAGATTTAAGGAACTAAAAGTTTGCCTTCACCTCTTCCTGTTAGGAATAAAATTTGCCCAGAAGTCATGACTGCAATATCGGTATGCAATTTGACTTTATGCTGTGTGAATTTCTCATAGTTTTATTGCAGTGAAGGCCATGGCAATCCTCACTATCTGAGCCTAAAAACATATTACATATCAAGGAAATATTCTCAAATAGTACTTACAAATTTTCAGTGAGTTGATGAGTGTAGTGTCATTCCAAGGTAAATACCTGATTAGATCAAAAACCTTATTTGATATTTGGACAATACTTCTATTTTCAACCCATTATTACAATAAGGAATAAGAAATAATTTCTAATGTGACGGGCAGTCTGTGAATTAGGGTTTGAATTGATAGTTTCGATGTTTTAATATGTGAATATTGTAAGCTGCTTCGAGCGAGAAGATGCGTACGTGCGTAAAAGTGCAGACTTGCAAGTTGGCAGTCCAAGGTCTGCAGCACAGCGCAGCGTAGCGCGGATGCATGTACAGTGCACGTGATAGCTCACGCAAATATGCGATCGTGGCGTGATCTCGTTCTATTCTATTCCTATTGTATGAACGATTCTGCAGCAGCCATGTGAGAGGTAAGACTTGTGTCTTGTCTGTGTGCCTTTCGGCACTGGGCAAGCTATGCTTGCCCATAGTCTGTCTCGCGTTAGTTAGTATTTGGTTAGTTAAAGTAGTTTGATAAATTATTCAGTCAGTGTAACTTAAATGAGTTGTTTGCCGTTGTCGTAATAATGTTGTAGCCTCGTTATAATCTTATTTGGTAATCTCGGGTTATAATCAGGATCGTTAATTATTCAGTTAGTTGCATTTAATCAGTAAAGACATCTTTCCATTATGCTCGTATGAAGAAGCTATTAATTCATTTAGTAAGTTGTTAACAATTGTATCTGTGCTTGCGTGTCATTTCCCTTCCAGCATAAAGTTAGACAGTTTTGCGGATAAATGTATGTTAGGTTTTATAATTAAGTATGTTAAATTATCAGTATGAATCGCCCCTAACCATTTACAGTCGTCATTTTAAACCCTTCGTTATTTCAGATTCTTCCATTACAACTGGTGCCAGAAGAAAACGGTTCTTTAGAAGTGTCTTTTTTCGTAATATTTCGCTAACGTGCATGTTAAAATATTCGGTAAAATTTTTGCGACTGTTAGAAAGTATGTATGATCTTTATTTTTTTTTTCTGAGACAATTCGAGGCTTACAGACATGTCACATGCTCTTATCTTTTACTATTAAGTTTGAAAATTGTTAAATAATATTTTATTAATGTGAAATTTCGTTTCGTATGTTTTGAGTAAATGTGGATAAAAGTACCAAGTTTCGCCATAAGAGGGCGCTCTTCAGTTGCAAACGCACAAGCAGACGACACGTATACAGCAGCGAGCAGCCAATCAGGGAAAACCGTGATGCATGATGGGATGGAAAGCTTGGCGCTTTCAAGTTTTGGCGGTGCAAAGCAGACAAAACGTATCAACCATATGGCAGAAATCCAGAAAATAAAGTAAGCATTCAATTTTTCTATTTTGTCAGCATATGGGGGCATCCTTAAAAAATTTTATACTATGTAAACTATGATTTTCTGTTGAGAGATTTGTATTAAGTTATAAGAGAAATATGCAGTTTGGTTAAAATGTGGCAGTGTTTTGGTATTCTGGAAAATGTTTTAAAATGTATTTAAATCTGTGGCAATTGATTTCATTCAATATAAAAGATCTGTTAAAGGGTAGACAGTTTTTCAATCATGTGTTTTTGTCGAAATACAGCCTAACAAATAGGTTAAAGACATTTCACTGCACAAAACCTGTTCTGTCATTTGATAACAGTATCTCTGTTTATGGAAAGTGGCATAATTTGAAAATTAGTGTTATTGGTGAAATTAACATCTTTAAAGTGGCATAGTGGGAGTATTCTTTTTTTTTGTAATAACAGTTGAGTGTTTTGGAGTTAATGTCAGTAACTGTGTTAGTGGGTTTGAGGCAATATTACTAAGTTCTGAGGACCATCATGTGGACCCAACGATAGTAATTTACACGGCGAAATACGGATCTAGAATGGAATTTGAATTAGCTACTCAAAAGTTCACTCGTTATGCAGATTCAGAAGTCGTAATTGTCGATAATCTATCTTCACAGAAAACTTTCATATCAAAATTTGAGGGAGTGAGAATTAAAACTATAGAACAGCAGCAAATGAAGCCTTATCTTTAGGGATCTGAGTGTGAAATGTTGCTTTGAGTCTATTGTTTAGTTCATTTATTTGTTGTTGATATGAGAAATGTGATAATGAGGCATTTTGAAGAAGAATTGTGAGAATTATGTGATTTTTAGTTGTTTTATGGTTATATGAAGTTATGTGGTTATGAGTATATATGTGTAAGTTATGTTGCAACGTTTTATAGAGATGAGTATTATGACTTATGGGATATATAAATGAAGTATATGTGATTTATTGGTTTTATGGAGTATAATGATGCATCAGAAGTATTTTTTTTATGAAAGTTATGTTGAATTATGAGAAGCTACAAGTGAGTATTGATGTGATATGAGATGAGATGCAGTATTTGGGAAGTTTTCAGCCACTAATAAAATAATTATGATTATGTTGATAAAATGAAGTAAACAGTAATAGGTGATATTATATCAGTCACTATTGAGAAAAGTATTTACATCAGATAACAAGCCACATGTATAAGAATATGTAATGAGGAGTTTAAAATTGTTTATGAAGCCACAAGTGAATTTTAAAGGTTTAATGCACATGTTTAGTGATGTAATTATAAATCTTGTTGGTTTAAAATATTGTATCCACAGTTTCTTTGAGTTTTTATGGGGAAATACTAAAATAATCTGAAGTCATAAAAAAAAAAAAAATCTTCTTCCTTTGGTGAGAAAATAGTTCACTGGTTCATTTTCTTGGAATTTTTCTTGGTAATAATGTCAAGCATAATAACGATTTGTCTAAAACTGCATGTTGAATGAATATGGATTGTTTTAGTTGGATTATCAGGTCAGTTAACATATATGTGACACAGCTGAACCTAGGAATGTCGAGTCCTCTTACGAGGTTACCTTAGGGAACATAAAAATGCTCGATGATAGTTTATGAGAATGGATGCACATGTATATGATGAATTTGTTGGTGAAATGACATGATACTTAGAAATTCTCATGCTGTAAGCAGCATTGTTTTTCAATTCAGTTCTGCATTAACATGTATTTTTCTTTTTTTCTGTGTTATAATTTATGAGTTGTACATGTAACTATTCTTGTTTATAATGATGTGATAAGTCTAGAAAATTTTTATTTTCCTTTTAAACCTGTTTCTGATTGATTGTGTTTGTGATAAATTTTTGGAAAGTGAAGTAAGCATTTGAATTTTAATGCAAATTAACAGGATGATTGATTTAATTTTGAACCAATGTATGCAAGTGATTATTCTGAATTTTGATGTTCCATGTATTGTATTTTGAATTTGTAAAAGGATGTCCTCTCCCCCCCCCCCCCCCCCACAGACTTAAGTATTGAGCAGTATTCATTTAATTGCATTTATTTTCAAATTTTTGAGCTAATGTTGATAAGTTTCAAGTTTCTTTTCCATTAAAAGCCTTTTCAATTCAATTTTTCTTAAAATCAAATGCTGACAATTAGAAAGTTGGACAATTAGAAGGTTGAACAGTTAGAATGTTTGAACAAGTGGAAGGTTAAACAAGTATAAAGTTGAATAGAACATTGCATATAGAAAATTGAGATAAAGTTCCAAGTTGATCCCTGACCAAAGCAGACAGTTGAAAGTTGAACTTTAACAATGAAACATTTTCTGTGAGCAAAAGTTTACGGTGTTTACTAAAAGTGCATAACTAATTAAATGTGAAATAGTGAAGAGCAAATACTGGTCCAGGTTATATGTTACAGCAATTTCGAGGCGATATGGACACGAGGACTTTATGCAGTTACATCAAGCAGACGAAACATCAAGACAGAACATCTTTTCAAGACATCGATGGCAACAACTATGAGTACACTAGATCTTAGATTTTAATTTTCCTTTGTATCTGGATTTTTTCTTTCTTTCGGGATAGTTTCATTTCATGGTTTTGTTTCAATGTAGGGGATTTTATTTTATTGTAGTTATACTTCATGTGTGCATAACTAATACGACGAGACATAAGCAATTGTGAAGCACTCTAGCCTATTATGGTTATTTTTTTTTCCATTGATCTGACATAGTTCTTGCTTTATACTGTTAGATAAATCAATATTGATCAATCCTTTTTTCAACACCTCATTTGTGAAGCAAAAGCCGAGTTTTTCATTATTTTGATTTTTTTTTACTGTGAAGAGAATCTTCCTATCGTAGTAACTTTTCAAATATGTCAATGCAGTTTGTATGAATGGAACCTCAATTTCAATAATGGGAATAATATATTGTTTCAGTGGGATTTATGTGATGATATTTAATTAAATGTTTCATTGGAGTTTTAAGAAGTTATAATGTTGCATCGAGACTATGAGATTTAATGAAATGAGTTGTGATTGCCAGAGAGAACGGTCAAATGTTTTAATGAGATGATTTGATTATTGCCATGGAGAGCAATATGTTGTTAATGAGAATATTTTGTTGAATATTGGGAGAATATGTGAATATGTTGTTGAATATTTTGAGAATGTATTGCGGTATGGATATTGGTTCTTAGGCTTCAAGAACTTCTCTGTTTAGTCAGAGTTTGGATAGACGGTTGCCAGGTAAACCACCATACGCGCATGTTAGGGGAATGGATATAGCAGAACGTGCAGTGGTACAGAAACACGAGAGTGTACGCTAATTACTGTCGTTATATGGCTGAAATACAAGCTCATGTCTAGCGGATGGAATCCGGAACCTGATGCTGACTGGTATACGAGTTTATAAGCCTGTTTGCTTGTCCAGGTCTCTGAAAGAAACAAAAACATCTTGAGCAGAGAGAGAATTTTTATTTTTTTATTTTGGGGAATTAAGCAAGGAGCATTTTGAGGAGAAATTTTGTTTGAGTGAAATTCATAATGACATGCATTGCAATTGAGATCAGTAAATTCTTGCATTAAAAGATTTGCTTAAACTTTGGATTAATATCTTGCTTTGTGATATGAATTTAAAATATTTTGATTTGAAATTTGAAAAAGGAAAGAATCTTTTTCTATTCTATTCATATACTGTCTTACACTTTCTTCTTGTCAAGTAATAAGTAATTTATGTATGAATGATTCTAATGTATGATTGTGAAATTTTAATTTTGGTTGGACTTTGTGGCGAGTAGTGTAACAGTGGATTCTAAACAATGAAAATAATTTTTTATGTTGATTCATAGGTTATTAAAGAGTATTTATGATGCTTTCTGATGTGATTAAAGAGTATAAGTATGTTGATGATATTGGAGATGACGACTTAACTTTTGACAGTATTTTGTTTTTTGGGAATATTTAAGATTTTGAAGTTTTTTTTTCCATGCGAGTTATGAGAGTTTGAATGATTGTTGATTTTGATTCAAGTGTATTTTTTTTTAATCTGGAGAATTTAGTTTTGGGATTAAAGTAGATTTATTAATGGGACTTTTTATGT
This sequence comes from Vandiemenella viatica, assembly GCA_031002005.1. Classification (NCBI taxonomy): domain Eukaryota; kingdom Metazoa; phylum Arthropoda; class Insecta; order Orthoptera; family Morabidae; genus Vandiemenella; species Vandiemenella viatica. The sequence continues at coordinate 1,846,731 of JARYHS010006964.1, forward strand.
TTTTTTTTTTTTATTAGAACAAAACTTTGATGTTTTCAGTTGTAATTTTGTTGTAATGTTAAAGCAGTCAACTACCAGGTGTATATAGGTGAATTTTGGAGAAGAAAAAAAAAACAAGAACTCTAGTACATTCAACGATTCATCGAGTTTGTAAACACTGATTTTAACTTTTTTTTCTGATAACTTGGATCAAAATTATGTTTTCATTTTGATTTACGTTTTGACTTATTCATGATAACTGATTATATTATTTTCATATTTTGCATTTATGCACAATTTTTACTTTTTCATTTGAGTTGAAATCTGATTTTATTTTTCAATGTGATTTGTAACACTGATTTATACATTGCTTTTACAAGATTTGTTTGACACAGATAATTGAAATTTCTCATAACATTTATGATTATAATTATGATTTTCTTTTGATATTTGATTTAATTTTGTGAATTTATTTTCTGAATTTGAAACTTGAATTTTATATGATCAACGAAATCCGCTAGTTAGATTTGACTTGAAGGAAGTGACATGCATAGCAAGCATAATTTTTCAGTTTAATTTTTTCAATGATTCTTTGAGTTTTTAATATTTGATTTCTAATACTTCTTCACGATAAACTTTCAGATAATTGTTCTATACCATATTTTCAATTTTACTTAAATTTTTTGCATCTATACACTGGAGTGCAAAATCATTTGGCGGTTAGGTTTGGTTTTATTTCCGCGCTCCGGGAGTAGCGCGTTTTCGAAAAGGCGGGGATATGTGACGGGCAGTCTGTGAATTAGGGTTTGAATTGATAGTTTCGATGTTTTAATATGTGAATATTGTAAGCTGCTTCGAGCGAGAAGATGCGTACGTGCGTAAAAGTGCAGACTTGCAAGTTGGCAGTCCAAGGTCTGCAGCACAGCGCAGCGTAGCGCGGATGCATGTACAGTGCACGTGATAGCTCACGCATAAATATGCGATCGTGGCGTGATCTCGTTCTATTCTATTCTATTGTATAACGATTCTGCAGCAGCCATGTGAGAGGTAAGACTTGTGTCTTGTCTGTGTGCCTTTCGGCACTGGGCAAGCTATGCTTGCCCATAGTCTTGTCTCGCGTTAGTTAGTATTTGGTTAGTTAAAGTAGTTTGATAAATTATTCAGTAGTGTAACTTAAATGAGTTGTTTGCCGTTGTCGTAATAATGTTGTAGCCTCGTGATATCTTATTTGGTAATGTCGGGTTATAATCAGGATCGTTAATTATTCAGTTAGTTGCATTTAATCAGTAAAGACATCTTTCCATTATACTCGTATGAAGAAGCTATTAATTCATTTAGTAAGTTGTTAACAATTGTATATGCTTGCGTGTCATTTCCCTTCCAGCATAAGTTACAGTTTGCGGATAAATGTATGTTTAGGTTTTTATAATTAAATTATGTTTAAATTATCAGTTGTGTCGCCTCAGTCATTTACAGTCGTTAGGTTAGATCCCAAGTTATTTCAGATAATAATGTGGAAGAGTTTGTGATATATCGGCAAGGTAAGATCTATTATTATATCACTGTTAGAGCAGTTCGGGATCCCTGCTATATCAAAGATCGCCCTGGTGTCAATATCCTTATCCTGACAAATAACATCTCGGTGCCCACAAGTAGATCTGTTATAATCTGGAAGATAGCCTAAAATCCTAAGATGCTTCTAAGAACAACCCCCAAATCAATCTAGACGCTCACAAGTGGACTGCGCGGGCCATAGTAACCCCCTTGATCACCTATATATAACCCGCAGTAAGTCACACTAAAAAGTCCTAAGAAATGTGTGGTACAGTAAGACTTTCACTTAACGGAAACTTATTATACCAGATTAAATTTTACTTCAAGAAGGGAATAGCCCTAAATATTGTGTTTTATGTTTGTGATACAGTGTTTTTCTTTGCCATTCCTCCACTCTTGAACTTTATGAGTGGTAGGTATATATTATCTTTCAATATAAATATCATCCCATATTATTTCCTACCATGTTTTTGCTGAGACTTCACAAACCTGAAAGAGGTTGTGCAATAACAACCATAGAGTTAGTGAATGGTGAAATGAATTTGGTAAATGATAGTAAATAATGTGGTGGATGGTTAAGTTGGATGACATGTAAGACAAATGTATTATGCAATGAACATTGTTGAATGTATCATTGGTTGTTGTTTACTTGTTATAATAGTTGAAGGTTGACTTGAAAATCGTTGGCTTAAGATTGTTAATATTGTGAGAGTTTCAACATTAAGTGTATACTAAATAATCAATGTTGGAAAAATGAGTGAAGATATATTTAATGAGTAATGAATAAAGTTTCTCCAAGATATGGTTTGTATTAAACAGCAGCAAGCAGCTATCATTCATCATTTTTTGGTTTAAATCTAGAATGCATAAAGGGCCATATGAAATGGACTAATGGATGTACTTTACCTTAAAAATTGGCTGGATCCTTGACAGGAAAAAGGCTACCAGAAATAAAATATCTTGTCTTGCAAGTTATGAGGAAAATTTCAGTTTTTGTATATTTGTAAGATTGATAAGACATCACAGTATTGTATTTATATTGGTAGATATTTTACAATTTAGTTTAGTAAAATATCTCACTTATAATGACCAAGTTACCTTTTTAAATTTATTTTAAATGAATGATCCACAACATTGAGGGAAACCATTCTGTTACATAAAGCTTAGTGAATACACACTGCAGGGTATAGACTTGGCTCAGGAGGAAGCATCTCATAATTTTTGTCACTAATCAACCAGACACTTAGTCCTATTTTACAAGAGTTTTTTTTGTGGTATTTGATTTATGTAATATTCTGTTTTCATTTTGAATATAATACTTGCATTTGAAAACCTGTGGGACATTTCAGAATTGGTCTGGTCAGTACATATGTGTCCCCACACCAACAAAGTGCACTATCTTTATAAACAAGGGTGTGCATCTTGGCTAAGTAATGCTGGGTGTTGTAGATTTAACTGCCATCATAAACAAATTTCGATTAGCTTCCAAACTAAGCATGGGGACAATATAAACATTATTCTGTTAGTTTAGCTTGCTGATTTCTATGCATAACAGAACTTGATCAAAGCAAAGCAGTGCACCACAATGTTTCACGTTTGCTATGGCATCAAATAAATACTGTGAAAAATTTCTAATATTGGACTTTTTGGATGATTGGGCTATGAAACCATCTAGGCTATATATGTGTACCAAATTACCTTTCTCTAGGCCTGTAGAAAGTATATTGGAACTTGTTTTGATGGAGTATCATAGTTGGTTTTAAATTTTTTAATTTGACTGACTTTCAAAGTAAAGAGAGAAATAAAATAAATTAATAGATAAGTTTTACTTATTAAGTTCAATTAATAATGAAAGTATGAGGCATGTATGAGGACATTAGGGTAGAAAGCAATTTCGTTTTGGTGCAAATTACAGTAGAACTCCAATTATCTGAATCATTTTGGACAGACCTTATTTGGATAATCAAAAATTTGGGTAATTGAATTTTTTCCGAACAGGATCTATTTAATTAATTACTGTGTATATGTTGAAAATGGGAGAAAAATTATTTTTAAAGAACATTTTTTAAATTAATTAATTAAAAGGCATCACATTTTACGATATTAAGCACACTTATGAAAGTGCTAGACATTACTACAGTATGGTATGTACTGTACTGTAAATAAAAGTCATTGCTTGCTAAACATCTCTGTCAAAGTAAGCTGTTTGACTGTATTCATCCGCTCGACAGTGAGAAGTTGCACGTGGTCACACTGGCTGACGCTCCATCCACTTCCATCATTTAGATTTTCATACCCAGGGTCTGACGAATCACATACCACCCACTCTCCTAAATCTTCAGCACTAAGTTCTCAACATCCAGGAATTTTCAGAAGAATGTTTCTGAATTCCTAATGATACACATCACCCCATCTTCTCCTGTCTCTTCCCTTTCCTTTTCTTGAGCAGCTTCTTCCTTTTTCTCCTTTTCTTTCTCTTCTTTAGTTGGTATGCCTTTCAATTGTTCCACGCACGTCTTCGTATGACTGCCTTAAGCGATTTGGATAGTCAGCGATTCATATAGTCGGAGTTTGGATAATCGGAGTTCTACTGATCTTGGAAATTTTCCAGTTTTGGACTTTTCTTATAATTTGGGGGTAACCGATTGGCTGTGTACCAATTTACAGCTTTCTACTACAGGCGGGACAAAGGGGGTCCACTGGCCCGAATACCTGACTAAATAGAGATCAAACTTCAAAAATATTAAAAAAGACATTATTTGATTTTTTGCATAAAATTTTTTGACTTCATCTAAAACAAAAGTTTAAAGGTAAAATTTTCCCAGGGGGTGGCGGGGAGGGGGTTCTAAGAATGCTTACCCATGGTCTGAGAATCCTAGTGCCAGCCCTGTATGCGGTTGGTGGGGGGTTACGCCTGGTACTGCAGGGGCGGCAGTGGATCATCTGTATGACTGAACAACTCTGAATATAAACAAATATGGACTGAAAATCACAAAGACAAGTAGTGGAAATTCATTATATCACAAAAAAAGTTTATTTCTATTTCTTTGTATTTACTGTATAAAAATAAATTGCTGAACACAAATTGTGATTGTTTAAAATATTACCATATATGACTATAATGTGGTGTTAACTCAGTATATTAATATAAATCTGGGATATATAAACTTCCTTATCATACCAAACACATAAATTGATATATATGTTTTTTTTTTAATTGTCTTTTTGTAGTTTGTGAGTTTAGGTGCTTTTCTGAAGTTGTAAGTAAAGTTATTTATTGTCTTTTAAATTAAAATTTCATCTTCCAGAAATTGTAAATTGTAGCAGACACGTTTTGTTATGTTTGTGGACATTACATTTTAGCTAGGCATGTGAAACATAAAATTGTGTTTGGTACAAGTTCTGTGATGTGTACCATGCTTCTTTTGGTGTGCTTGAATTTAGAATGGTAGTGGTATAGTTTTCAAGCAACAACACAAATGAAATTACATGCAACTGAATTGAAAATTTTGTTTGTAGAATGTCTGTAAAAATGAATTAATTGTTTCTCATATTGACTTCTTTATGCCAAATTTATGAGATTTAAGTGAGGAACATGGTGAAAACTTTCACCAATACATGTGCTGCTTGGAAAGAAGGTGTCAGGCACGATGGGATTGTGCCATGATGGGAGACTGTATATGGGGTACAGTACGTGTAGAGGGGATTAACAAAACGTAAAAGGAAAAGCCATTCTAATGTATATTTTTAGAAGACCCTATTGTAATGTGAAGATACAATTATTTAATATTTTTCCACTTATTCCTACAAGATTTTTCTTATTGGACTCTTGTTTTATTAAATAAACATATAATATTTGTAGTTTTTAAGATAACTGGTAAATTAATTACAACAGCCAAAATAGTAATACTCAAGATAAATTATTTGTGCAATTAAAATAAATATCATAAAAAAACATAGATTTATCGTTTCCCTACATCTCTCTAGTCGAATGCTAGGATGATACTTTCAGAAGACTATGACTGAATTCCCTTCTGTTCCTTATCCCAGTCTTCTCCCACACCTAATGAACTCGAGATAAGCCACAAGCAAAAGTGGTTGTTTCTTTGGCAGTTGCTGGTAATCCAATTAATTGTCCTGTTTGCACTTATAAACTCAACTTCAAAGGTACTACTGCTTGTTGTGGTCCACTGTTGGATACCCTGGGGTGCTCTTACCGTCCAACAGGTTCTACACAGAGGGCTAAATCAACTCACTGCAGTTTAATCATTGGCTGCCACTGAACACAGATTCGATGCCAGATGTCGATAATCTGTACTAAAAATTATTAGTTGACCCAATTTGAATGCTTTGCTCAACTCTATTATTTCGATATTTGGTGTATGTAATCCAGTTATTTATCAGTTTTTGTACTTAGTCATAAATTAATAGATATTAGTGCTTGTGGAGATATTACTTACTACCTATCTCCATTTGTATTCATCGATTTCATATCTATAGCAGATCTTTGGGAAAGTGTCACTATCTGTCAATACCCGATGATGGTACAGTGTGCCAAAGAACTTTTAACATTTCTGTACAAAGCTGTATTTGTAACATCATTTGATGACTTCATCACATAATTATAAGATATATGCCAAATACCTGTAATTCAATCTCTAAAGTTGTATTTCAGAACTGATATCATGTTTCCAAAGTTGTCCCAGCTTCCGAGGATACGAATTGGAGCAACTAGTTTCAGCATACAGGATTCGAGGGTTGTGTACTTGATATATACTGAGTGTGGAGGGTGAGTGGTAATCCTGTTGCCTTGTGTTTGGGAGGTCCAGTCATCAAAAATTTCGTTTTCCGTGGTTCCCTAAATCACTCCAGGCAAATGCCAAGTTGGTTCCTTCAAAAGCCCATGGCCAAATCTCATCCCATTCCTTTTGCCAGTGATTTTATGTCTTTAATGACCTCGATGTTGACTACGCATAAGGTCATAAGCCTGAAAGAAGTACTTGATATAATATTTACAGTTTCTTCACCTAAAGACTCTTAGTATCCCAACTTGGTTATATTACTATAAGATTATCAGGGTATAATGATGTTGTATCTGAAATCAACTAATAATTAGACACACATCAGAATATCTAGCTGTGTAGGTCTGGATGTGCTCACACCTTTCCACCCGCCATATGTCTCTCCTCCTACACAACTGAGGTTATCAACCAAAATATTGAGAATTGTGTGTGTGTTTTCATACTTGTCTGTCCTTCCTGTCTTCATCTGTGGTAATTTTCCTGTCCTATCTTGTTTTCAGTGATTAACAGCAGTTTCACTGTCATCATTATTTAATTGTAATATTAATCATATAGTAGTAAAATTTAGTAATTTACTTTACACTGTAACTATCATCATTAGAGGACCATATTTCTAGTTTTGGTTATAAGTTTTTGAGTGTTCTACACATTCTGATTTTTTAAATTTTTTTATAGAAGTTTTGGGTATGATTGTGTATTTGAGACATACATGATCACTTTTACTATAGGGGTTATTTTGTTTGTTATTTAAATTTATGTACTGTTCACTACACCTGTAACCACTTTTAAGAGCCATGGTTATACTAAAATGATAAAATAGTGACTTCCTTATCTTTGATTGCTGAGTCTATCATCAAGTTAAACTTAGGATTTTATAATATATTTTGTGATTTTTTTTTAAATTTGGTTTTAGTATTCAACTGTTTTAGAGAAAGTTTAATAAGATATAATACACAACAAATATTTCTTAGTATAACGAGTATATAAATGAAAAAGAAAAGATGATTCATCACTCACCAAAGTTGATGGTCAAAATGAGTGAAAAACATATGTAAAGAACACAAACCTATACAATGTTTCAGTTTTCACTTTATTCATGTAATAGAAACTGAATCATGTGGTTCGAGAGGTGTGCACATGCCGAGGTTTATCACATCGTGAATTATTGATATGTCAGGAAAATCTGAGCTGTTATACATAAATATATATATTACGGCTGGTGATAAAATTAGTAATATAACAAAAGGGTTCAGGATATGACAACAAACCATGTATAAATAAAAATAAATTTGATTTGGAAGAAATTTGTAACTAGTTAAATGATATTACTGATAATAATGAGTGATGGGTCAAAAGGTAGAATTTTATCAGTTGTTGAGCCCAGGTGGGTGTCTGGTATCCAGGATATTTTGGTTTGCAAGTTCCCATCTTCGAAGTTCTGAAGTGGCGGTGTTCAGGGAAAGCTCTGATAGCTCTCACGGTGAAACATTCATTGTGATTGTTAGACTTGTGGTGATTGTCATGTTCTCATATTTGGAGGTTTAAGTTGCTGGTTTTTACTGTTTGTCTGTGGCCATTCATTCTAAGAGTTGTAGTGAGGCCTATATACGAACTAGTGCAGAGGCGGCAAGTTAGTTGGTATATGATATGTGTTGTGGAGCATGTGGCATGTCCAATGATCGGGAAAATTCCCCCTGCAGTAGGTTTGGAATATGTTGTAGTGGGAGGATGCATGTCACAAGTTTTGCAGTGAGGTCTATTGCACCGACGAGATCCATATGGTACTTTTGGAGAGTCTGATGGAGGGTATTTGTGGACCAAGATGTTTTTGAGGTTAGGTGGTCTGCTGAAACATGAACAGGGGACACTGCGTAAAATGTTTGGTAAAAGAGTACACATTTCTGGAAAGGAGTGAAGGAAGTCATGCCCCCACTATAAGATTGAATTGATGGAGTTGAGGCTAGGAGAGAACTGCGTGACAAAGGTGGTTGGATTATGGAGGTGCCAGGCGGGAGTGGTTACAGGGAGGGTGGGTGATTACATGGGAGATTTTTTTATGTACAATATGTGCTGGGTAAGAGCAGGAAATAAGGGCTTGGGATAGGATCTGGGAGTACTAGGAGAGGGATTCAGCATCAGAACATATATGTCTGATACTGAATATAAGGCTGTAGGAGAAGGAACGTTTGGTATGGAATGGATCGC
>JARYHS010006964.1:1856270-1889224 GCA_031002005.1 Vandiemenella viatica
CTATTCCTTTCTGCAATTGACACATAATCATAGAACAAGGTGTGAGATTTATTGATAGATTCCGTTTCGTGATGAGAACAATTTGTTTTACCTCTTGCAGCCTCAGTGGTGGTTACATTAAGTTGTGTCTGCTCGCGTTACTGTCGTCGTTGTTGGTGGTTTGAGACATGAGGATATCTTGGTAATTTACAGCTGGTACAAATAAACAGTTCTGAGGTCAAACTAACTATTCTTATCAGTCTCTGACTAGCTTGTAGTTAATAGTAACTTCAACTCTCTTCCTTTTATTGTTGCTGTAAAAATCACTGCTTTTTATCCTTATAGTTCTGTGTACAGTTTAACAGAACATTGTGTTTGTATAGGCATTATGAAAACACACCGATTTGATGACATGCCCTGTTGTTGAATCACTGAGTTTGTATTATAACATCTCACCACCAACTTGTGATGATTATATCAATATGATCGGCTGAGGATATCACTATTTACACTAAAGGTGGAGTTCACTCTTGATAGGCCATTGACAGTCAAAGATAGAGCTGCATATTCCATGAATTGGTACAAAATATGCAGTGTTATCACCATTTATATGATATTCTTGTTGTTTCACCAGGTCTATTGGAAATCGTGATTCTGTTACATCACCATTCACTAGTGACCACCACTACCACTTACTCCAGTCCCACCACAGAAGAAACATTCCCCATCATTGGTCATGCTACTTGCATGACAGCACACCTCTTATATCAACTTACATGCCTCCATTGCTCCAGTTCATATATAGGCCTCACTAGAAACCCACTTGCTGTCAGAATGAATGGCCACAAGCAGACAGTATATACTAACAATGAGGCCCATCCAGTTGCAAACCATGCCAGTTCCCACAAACTGAATAATTTTGACATCTGTTTCTCAGTTAGGGTGATCCGAGTTTTCCTTGATTGCACAACCTCCTCTGAACTGCGTAGATGGGAACTAGCCAATCAGAATATCCTGGAAACCCAAGCCTCACTCTTCAATAAATTCCTTCCCCAGATGCAGAACTTATTATCTCTACTATTTCTTATTTTTTATTTTTCATTTATAGTTTTTCAAAACTTGATTCATATATGTATCCTCACTTAGTTATTATGTAGTTCTACCACTTCAATGAGAATATACCATCAATAGCATCGATTATCGATCCAATACTTGAACTCCCTCTCTGCCCCTCCTAAACTACCATCTGTGCCGGTAGCGCCATTCACCAGACGGCTGTCTCTGTGTTTACATCTGACTCCGCCTGGTGTCTCGCCTCTGCACAAATAAGGTTGTAGGCCGCAGTATTGCGCTTTTCTTGTGTTTTTTTTTTTGTGTTCGTCATTCCCAGCCGCCTTCATCTATGGTAAGTGTTTGGTCATATTTCCCTATCCTTCCTTAGTTTTTCACTAATATACTATTGTACTTTTGAGTTGATGTTAGTTGACTTTCTAAGGTGAACCATATTTCTTGTTAAATACATGCATACATACATTTATTTTGAATAGCAGTTTAGTAGTAGTTTTTGCCTTCTTTTGAAAGTTAATTATTACCATTCCTCCTGAATCACCCTGTATAATACAAAAAAGATCATTTTTAATATACATATGATAATTTTTCATTGGCTTTCATAAATAAAAAAGGCTACACAAGCAATCAGAGCTTTCTTGTAGCCCTTTATCGGATTATTTTTCTTGTTTGATTCCTGCTGTATACTGGATGTTTTTACAATCACTATAACTGACCTTCACCTCTGAGGAACCTTACTTTGCCTGTATGAAGGGTAATACTTGGGTCTGCCATTTGGTAGAATGGTTTTGTAATCCTGGTCTGATCTTGGCTATGCATTCCCATTTTCTTTTTTTAATGGTACCTATAAATTACTGTAGGTGAATTTTGTTCTTGTTCCTTCAAAATTGAATGGATGAGTTCCTTCCCATTCATTGTGACCCTTCCTTTCTCAACCCCAGTGGTATCAATGAGCCATAACGCTACAGACAAAAAAAGAGGAAAAACCCTCCATGGTTGTAAATTGCCTTTGTTTACAATTATCCAGATGAGCAATGATGACATTTGGTAGATATTTCATCATCATCTTCAGTCGTTTCCACTTTTGCGGGTCATCCTACAAATCCTCTTCCAAGTCTGGCGGTCTTTCCAAGGTTTTTCCTCCACCACTTTTCTCCACATGACTCCCTTAGCTTCTGTGTATTTCTTCATTTGGTTCATCCATCCTTGCCCGAGGTCTCCTTCTCTTCCTGCTGTTCAGCAATGCTACTTTTGGCATCCTCTCCTCCTCCATCCTCATAACATGGCCCAGCCGCTGTAGTATTTTCCTTGTTAATATTTCTTCCAATGCTTCCACTTGTAGTCTCTCCCTTATGTTTTCATTTTCATTTTGTCTTTCCTCATAACATTCTCTATCCCTCTCAGAAAACTCATCTCTGCCGCCTGCAATCTGCTAATGTCTCACTTTGTCCATGTCCATGTTTCAGAACCATAAGTAAGTAGGGACTGATAATATACTTTATACAGCAGAGTTTTGGCATCCTTTCCTATGTTACACCTCAAGATTACATCCTTTATCTGATGATACCATTGTCCACTCTTCCTTACTCTCTGACCTATTTCTTCTTCCATCTTTCCGTTGATAGTTTCCTTGCTTCGTAGATACTCAAACGATTCTACCCATTCTAGTTTCTTGCCATCCAGTAACACATCCTTCTAAGGGCCAATGTTTCTTGTTATCTTCATTATTTTGGTCTTTTCCACACTCATTTCCTGGCCATGTTTACCCATTGCAGTCCACCATTTCTGTAATACTCTCTCCATATCCTGCTCTGTCTCCTCCCATTCTATGATATCAGCATATGCTATCACTTTCAGCTCTGTGTCCTTGCACTTCAGCTATGATTACATCCAGTACAACATTACACAGGACAGGTTACAATACACTCCCTTGTCTTACCCCTCTTTCCATGTGAAACCATTCTCAATGTTTACTGTCTATGCACACGCAATTCTCTCACTTCTCATATATGTTCTTTATTAATTACACAATCCCTTCATCTATTCCCCTTTTTTTAAACTAAGCCATATACCTTGGTAGATATGTATACCTCCCAATTCTTTTATATATAAAATATCAAATAATTTAATCAAAAGTACTCGAACTGGTAAATGAAAATTTCCAAACAGATTGAGTGAACCTGCTGGGTGAGCAGTAATGCCATTCACTGTAATGTTTGGTGAATTCTAGGCCCTATGATCCAGATTTTGGTTTTCCATGTTTCCCCAAACTCACTTCATAAATGTTGATACCATTTTCTTTCTTGCTTGATGACAATTCTCTCCTAGTTCTAGTAATCACACTGTGTGCAAGATATAAGACACTAACATAGAGTTAAACTATATAATCTAGGGTGTTTGATTATAGACAGAGTGATTCAGGAAGAAAGATAAATATTGAAGGAGTTAGTTGTATGAACAATATTGAGTAAAAAGAGTTCATATAAATATGTATCTAATTTCCATTTCTTTTGGTGATAAAGGTGCAGGAAGATTATGTTTAAAATATACCTTAGAAAATGATCAAGAGCACACAAATAATATATTGAAGTACTTTGTTCATACAAAAATACACATAAAGGTTTAAATTAAATGACTGAAAATCCCACCAACGTCTTCAGTACATTTTGCATCTCTTTCAGCAGTAAGTGTAGCTCTTCTGAGTATGTCTTGGTGTACTTTTACTGTGGGTTGCAGTGTTTACAGTGCAAGCAAGTAATTAGTCTCATGTGTTTACTTGTATCCCCAATATTCTAGCACTTGTTTATCCAAAACTAATGGAAATCAGACACGTGTATGTATGAACTTTTTTAACTCAGTTTTGTTAAATTCTGCCTCCTCCTTCATTGTTTCCCATTCCTCCTAAATCACCCTGTGTAATACAAAAGAATTCATTCTTAATATACATTTGATAATTTTGCGGTTGATTTTATAAATAAAAAAGGCTATATGGACAGACATTCAGAGTTTTACTGTAGTCATTTATGGAATTATTTTTCTTTTATTAGACCGGTATGTTTAAATGACATTCTAATGTAACTAAACTTCCAGTTTACAAAGTGTTTGGGACTTGAGTATTTGATGTTGTTTGTTTGTATTTATGTTTGGTATCATGTTAACAAAAAATAAGCATCATTAACTTTTTCTAAAACAACTTTTCATATTTTTATTGATGTTATACTTCCTGCATTGGTGATTTCCTTCTTTTTTTAAATTATGTTCCTAATTTATTATATTTATCATTATTGCCTTTTTTTCAGAATATGCTGGAAAATGCTGAACAAGAAAATTTGATAATGGAACCTGTTCCCGATAGGTAAAGTATTTCCTTGTTATTAAACAATAAGCTGCTGTTGTAGAAATTTATATTACTTTGAAATCTAATCAAGACTTAACACAGTGTTAAATGTAGATTATTTAGCCTGATATTTGTCATTTTTCTATGGTGAATAATTTACCTGTTGCTGATAAAACTCAGTATTAGCATAGCAATTGTCTGATACTGAAATTAAAGTTTTATATCTTTCTTGGCACAATTGAAGCCAAGTAATTCAATTTCACAGTATCAGTAAAAATATTTAACTCACTAAAAAGCAAATACATTTGTTACAGATTAATTTGATTTATCAAATATGCAAGTGGTCATGGCCAATAGGGAGGGAAAACATTTGCTTTGTTAACTATGGCAGAATCACACCAAGTATGGAGGGTGAGCAGTAACACTCTGGGCTCGCATTTGTGAGCGCACAGGCTCGAATCCCTATGCAGACATTTAGACTTGGGTTTTCCGTGGTTACTCCAGATCAACTCAGATGAAGGCTGGATTGATTCCCTTTAATTGGCTATGGCCTAATTCCTTCCCATTCCTTTCCCACTACTAATCACCTCATCTTCTATAAGGCACAGAGCTATAAGGGAAAAAAAAAAGAATCCTTAAGTTTAATAGCTTTTGTCAATTATATGATATAATGCTGGTAATTTTCATTGCATTTAGTGGAAACATATTACTTGAAACATTATAATTGATGATTTTGTACCTAATCATTTAGTCTTTTATTGCCTGGTGCCTTACTGATTTTCTCATTAGTCTTTCTCGATAGAAGTATCTCATTCCCATGTTTTTTCTTTGTTTCTTCAATTTTCTCTTTTTTTTTTTTTTAAAAAAAAAAAAAAGAAAGAATACAAAATAAGCAGGGAACCAGTCCATTTCAAAAAAAAACTTTTCTGGATGACCATGGCTTTTCTCTTGGGGCATCCATCCCTAGCCAAGTAGCTCTAGATTTAAGGAACTAAAACTTTGCCTTCACCTCTTCCTGTTAGGAATAAAATTTGCTTCCATAACATCGTATGCGTTGCCCAGAAGACACGACTGCAATATCGGTATGCAATTTGACTTTATGCTGTGTGAATTTCTCATAGTTTTATTGCAGTGAAGGCCATGGCAATCCTCACTATCTGAGTCTAAAAACATATTACATATCAAGGAAATATTCTCAAAATAGTACTTACAAATTTTCAGTGAGTTGATGAGTTTAGTGTCATTCCAAGGTAAATACCTGATTAGATCAAAAACCTTATTTGATATTTGGACATACTTCTATTTTCAACCCATTATTACAATAAGGAATAATTTCTAAAAAGTCCTAAGAAATGTGTGGTACAGTAAGACTTTCACTTAACGGAAACTTATTATACCAGATTAAATTTTACTTCAAGAAAGGAATAGCCCTAAATATTGTGTTTTATGTATGTGTACAGCGTTTTTCTTTGCCATTTCCTCCACTCTTGAACTTTATTGAGTGGTAGGTATATATTATCTTTCAATATAAATATCATCCCATATTATTTTCCTACCATGTTTTTGCTGAGACTTCACAAACCTGAAAGAGGTTGTGCAATAACAACCATAGAGTTAGTGAATGGTGAAATGAATTTGGTAAATGATAGTAAATAATGTGGTGGGATGGTTAAGTTGGCTGACATGTAAGACAAAGTATTATGCAATGAACATTGTTGAATGTATCATTGGTTGTTGTTTACTTGTTGTAATAGTTGAAGGTTGACTTGAAAATCGTTGGCTTAAGATTTGTTAATATTGTGAGAGTTTCAACATTAAGTGTATAATAAATAATCAATGTTGGAAAAATGAGTGAAGATATATTTAATGAGTAATGAATAAAGTTTCTCAAGATATTGGTTTGTATTAAACAGCAGCAAGCAGCTATCATTCATCATTTTTGGTTTAAATCTAGAATGCATAAAGGGCCATATGAAATGACTAAAGGATGTATTTACCTTAAAAATTTGGTGGATCATTGACAGGAAAAAAGCTACCAGAAATAAAAATATTTGTCTTGCAAGTTATGAGGAAAATTTCAGTTTTTGTATATTTGTAAGATTGATAAGACATCACAGTTATTGTATTTATATTGGTAGAAATTTTACAATTTAGTTCAGTAAAATATCTCACTTATAATGACCAAGTTACCTTTTTAAATTTATTTTAAATGAATGATCCACAACATTGAGGGAAACCATTCTGTTACATAAAGCTTAGTGAATACACACTGCAGGGTATAGACTTGGCTCAGAGGAAGATCTCATAATTTTTTGTCACTAATCAACCAGAACACTTAGTCCTATTTTACAAGAGGTTTTTTTGTGGTATTTGATTTATGTTAATTATTCTGTTTTCATTTGAATATAATACTTGCATTTGAAAACCTGTGGGACATTTCAGAATTGGTCTGGTCAGTACATATGTGTCCCCACACCAATAAAGTGCACTATCTTTATAAACAAGGGTGTGCGTCTTGGCTAAGTAGTGCTGGGTGTTGTAGATTTAACTGCCATCATAAACAAATTTCGATTAGCTTCCAAACTAAGCATGGGGACACTATAAACATTATTCTGTTAGTTTAGCTTGCTGATTTCTATGCATAACAGAAACTTGATCAAAGCAAAGCAGTGCACCACAATGTTTCACGTTTGCTATGGCATCAAATAAATACTGTGAAAAATTTCTAATATTGGACTTTTTGGATGATTGGGCTATGAAACCATCTAGGCTATATATGTGTACCAAATTACCTTTCTCTAGGCCTGTAGAAAGTATATTGGAACTGTTTTGATGGAGTATCATAGTTGGTTTAAATTTTTTAATATGATTGACTTTCAAAGTAAAGAGAGAAATAAAATAAATTTAATAGATAAGTTTTACTTATTAAGTTCAATTAATAATGAAAGTATGAGGCATGTATGAGGACATTAGGGTAGAAAGCAATTTCGTTTGGTGCAAATACAGTAGAACTCCAATTATATGAATCTTTTAGATCAGACCTTATTTGGATAATCAAAAATTTGGGTAATTGAATTTTTTCCGAACAGGATCTATTTTAATTAATTACTTGTGTATATGTTGAAAATGGGAGAAAAATTATTTTTAAAGAACATTTTTTAATTAATTAAATTAAAAGGCATCACGTTTTATATATTAAGCACACTTATAAGTGCTATACACTACTACAGTATGTATGTACTGTACTGTAAATAAAAGTCATTGCTTGCTAAACATCTCTGTCAAAGTAAGCTGTTTGACTGTATTCATCCGCTCGACAGTGAGAAGTTGCACGTGGTCACACTCCGGCTGACGCTCCATCCACTTCCATCATTTAGATTTTCATACCCAGGGTCTGACGAATCACATACCACCCACTCTCCTAAATCTTCAGCACTAAGTTCTCAACATCCAGGAATTTTCAGAAGAATGTTTCTGAATTCCTAATGATACACATCACCCCATCTTCTCCTGTCTCTTCCCTTTCCTTTTCTTGAGCAGCTTCTTCCGTTTTCTCCTTTTCTTTCTCTTCTTTAGTTGGTATGCCTTTCAATTGGTTCCACGCACGTCTTCGTATGACTGCCTTAAGTGATTTGGATAGTCAGCGATTCATATAGTCGGAGTTTGGATAATCGGAGTTCTACTGATCTTGGAAATTTTCCAGTTTTGGACTTTTCTTATAATTTGGGGGTAACCGATTGGCTGTGTACCAATTTACAGCTTTCTACTACAGGCGGGACAAAGGGGGTCCACTGGCCCGAATACCTGACTAAATAGAGATCAAACTTCAAAAATATTAAAAAAGACATTATTTGATTTTTTTGCATAAAATTTTTTGACTTCATCTAAAACAAAAGTTTAAAGGTAAAATTTTCCCAGGGGGTGGCGGGGAGGGGGTTCTAAGAATACTTACCCATGGTCTGAGAATCCTAGTGCCGGCCTTGCATGCGGCTGGTGGGGGGTTACGCCTGGTACTGCAGGGGCGGCAGTGGATCATCTGTATGACTGAACAACTCTGAATATAAACAAATATGGACTGAAAATCACAAAGACAAGTAGTGGAAATTCATTATATCACAAAAAAGTTTATTTCTATTTCTTTATATTTACTGTATAAAAATAAATTGCTGAACACAAATATGCCACTAATTTGTTTCAGATGTCGATTGTTCTTGAAATTTTATTGGTTTTCAATATATTTATATTTAAATTAATTGTTTTTTTGCAGCAATTGTGATTGTTTAAAATGTTACCATATATGACTATAATGTGGTTTTAACTCAATATATTAATATAAACCTGGGATATATAAACTTCCTTATCATACCAAACACATAAATTGAAATATATGTTTCTTAAAAAATTGTCTTTTTGTAGTTTGTGAGTGTAGGTGCTTTTCTGAAGTTGTAAGTAAAGTTATTGTCTTTTAAAATAAAATTTCATCTTCCAAAAATTGTAAATTGCAGCAGACACGTTTTGCTATGTTTGTGGACATTACATTGGAGCTAGGCAAGTGAAACATAACATTTTGTTTGGCACAAGTTCTGTGATGGGCACCATGCTTTTTTTGGTGTGCTTGAATTTAGAATGGTAGTGGCATAGTTTTCAAGCAACAACACAAATGAGAATTACATGCAACTGATAGAAAATTTTGTTTGTAAAATGTCTGTAAAAATGAATTAATTGTTTTCTCGTATTGACTTCTTTATGTAAAATTTATGAGATTTAAGTGAGGAACATGGTGAAAACTTTCACCAATACATGTACTGCTTGGAAAGAAGGTGTCAGTTACGATGGGATTGTGCCATGATGGGAGACTGTATATGGGGTACAGTACGTGTAGAGGGATTAACAAAACGTTAAAGGAAAAGCCATTCTAATGTATATTTTTAGAAGACTCTATTGTAATGTGAAGATACAATGTTGTAATTAATTTACCAGTTATCTTAAAAACTACAAATATTATATGTTTATTTAATAAAACAAGAGTCCAATAAGAAAAATCTTGTAGGAATAAGTGGAAAAATATTAAATAACATTTCAGGAAAGGAGTGAAGGAAGTCATGCCCCCACTATAAGATTGAATTGATGGAGTTGAGGCTAGGAGAGAACTGTGTGACAAAAGCTGATTGGATTATGGAGGTGCCAGGCGGGAGTGGTTACAGGGAGGGTGGGTGATTACATGGGAGATTTTTTTATGTACAATATCTGCTGGGTAAGAGCAGGAAATAAGGGCTTGGGATAGGATCTGGGAGTACTAGGAGAGGGATTCAGCATCAGAACATATATGTCTGATACTGAATATAAGGCTGTAGGAGAAGGAACGTTTGGTATGGAATGGATCGCAACTGTAAAATATACTGGAGACCAGACACCCACTTGGCCTCAACAACTGATAGAATTCCATCTTTTGACCCATCACTCATTATTAGTAGTATTATCATTTAACTAGTTAATTAATTTATTTATGTACTGTTTGTTGTAATATTCCAGACTTTTGTTGTATTAATAATTTTATCACCACCTGCGATATATGTATTTGTATATAACATCTCAGTCTTTCCTGATATATCGATAATATACATAGTCATGTGATAAACTTTGGCATATGCACACCTCCCGAACGACATGACTCGGCTTCTATTATGAGAATAAGGTGAAAACAGAAATATTTTATACATTTGTGTTTGCCATATATGTTTTTCACTCATTGTGACCTTCATCTTTGGTGAGTGATAAGTCATTTTCTCTTTCCTTTGTCATTTATATAGACTTAAAGCCATTTCCATTTTTCTTAGTTTCATTTGTATAAAGTGTAGCAGTTTAACATATATCTTGTAAATGGAACTGTAATTGTTTTTTAATGTATAATGTGCTTGTATGTAGATATCCTTAGTGAAGGATCTCATTTTTTTCTCTTTGCAGGGCAACAATTACACTTCAACAAAGCCTAGCACAGTGTCGTGACCAAGAGGATACTGGTGCGATAGAAAACACATCTGCTATGAGGCCACTGCAGTTCATGTGTGCTAAATGTCTGCATATTTACAATACAAGGGATTTGCTAATAAGACATGTATTCTGCCATGACTCACTCGTGAATACTCCAAAGTATATTTGTGAACAGTGTGGCTTTGTTTTCTTAGATCTGTCAACATTGTGTGCCCATACATCTTATCATAATAGTGAAATTACTTTGAAGCAAGAAAGAGAATTGCAAGTTGTGTGTGCTATTTGTGCACAGATATGTTTTTCTTGGAGTTCTCTAACAAAACATGTATTTGAACTATGTCACAGCTGTTTCCTGCCCATCATATGTCTGTATGCATTGCCGACAAATATTTAAAAACTTGACCGGGCTTCATCTGCATCAGGACTCTACACATCCTTCCTCCTCATTTTTGCAAACAAGGTAAGATTGAGCTGTCCTATTTTAGTTTCTAGATAATGCTTATACTTTACAGTTATAGGTTTTATTTTAGATCTTCTTTGCTTGATATCAATGTACGTATCTTAGATCAAAACTATGTTTCATTATTGAAGTATTGGCTGGAGGCTATGGTACATGTAAATCAGGCAACCTGCAAAACCTCCCATGTAATATACCAGTTAATATTGTAGTGACTGATTTGTCGGATGGCTGTGTGTATAGTCTGTACTCAGTCACAATAGCTAAGACTTGCGACGTATTCTTCTTCCGCCACGCTGTTAGTCTTCTGTGCTATTCTGACACCTAAAAATATTAACTGTGGGCTGCATGGGAACGGAGAACATACGGCTTGCATTCGTTGAATGAAATACTGAAGTCGTTAACCGATGTTTATTGCAACACTGGATACTTGGTTACAAGGAATATACATCTGCAATTTCACGCGAACGTAATGCCAGCAAACTAGGAATGTTGTAGGAAATATCTACGACATGTGTAGACGAGAATCTTGGTGGGAATCGCGTCCGATCGGTATCGCCCGAGGCCGAGCTTGTCGCTCCTAGAGATCAGACACGAATGTGGAAAAGTTACAAGTCGTTCTCTGCAAGGTGGCCTTCGCCACGCATGCTATTCTGCCACGCGCGTAAGATTTCATGCTGAGCAATGACAGAACATCCGCTCAGCTTCTGGGGCACATACGACTCGACAAATAAAATACAAGATTTTTAATATAATAAAAATGCATCCCTTACAATATGCAATTCAGTGCCAGCTTTCATATATAGGTTTGACCTCAAATCCATCTTCCATAAGAATAAATGGCCACTACCAAGAAGTATTCACACGGAACCCATAGCACCCAGTTGTTGCCCATGCCATCACCCATGACTCGAATAATTTCACTCCTGTTTCACGGTTCATGCTGTTAGAGTCATCCCAAACATCAGCAGTATCTTCTTTCTCCATATTTTAAACCAGACTTCAAAATTTTTATCATCTTGTCCTGCTTAACAATTCAAAAGTTTTTCTCTAAATCAACAATTACTATAAAATTATCTTTATTTTTCTTGATTTGCCCTTCAAGTATTAATCTTAATGCCAGAATCTCTTCTACCACAGTTGTTCATATACTCAAACTGATCTTCACCTACTATTTCTTGTACTACTGCTTCCATTTTTCCATATATTATTCTGATCAGTAATTATGAAGCCAGGAATATCAGACTTATAGTGCAGCAATTCTAACATTTATCATTTTGTGCTCTCTTCAGAAGTGTGAAGATATGACTTTTATTAAAATAATTTGAATCTCTCTGTTTCATAATTTTTTCATACAATTTTCAATAATCTTTCACTTCCGTCTTCTCCTAGGGGTTTCAGGAGATCTGCAGGAATCTCATCTATGCCAACTGTATTTGTTTTCAAATCCTTCAAAGTTCTGCCAAATTGTGTAAATCATTGAAATTGGCATAACCTTTTATTCTAGTGCACTGTTGCTCAAATCAGCACCATCATACTGTTTCTCTCTATCTATCTTACTTTAATTTGTTCTACCTTCTGTGCTTAAAAGGTTTCCAATCTGCAGATTTAATGTTTAAACCTATTTTATTTATTTCTCCAAAATTCTGTTTATCTTCCTATATGCCTCATTTATTTAACCTATTTTTCTTGTAGGCTTTTTTTTTGTTTTTGCATTTGCTATTTGTTTGGTTTCTAATTTGTCTGTACTGCTTTTTCCCTGCTTCATCCTGGGCATTTTTGTTCCTTGTTCTCTGATCGATCAACTCCGAAGTTTTCTCTGTGGTCCAAGGTTTCGATGTGGCTTGTTCCCTAAAGCCTAATGTTTCTTTACCAATTTTGATTATGTCTCTACTCAACCCATTCCATTCAACCTCAGTTGAACTCCATTAGAGTTACTTTTTAGCCTCACATCTACCATCTTTGCAATTTTTTCTCTCCTGCTTTAATCTGTTTACTTCCAGTCTGTTCTGTTAGTATTGATTTTTTATTTGCTTGAACTTTAACTTGTCAGATTCTGGTTAGTCTATGTCTGCTCCTGTGTATATTTTACAGTATAGAACTTGATTACTGAGTCTCTTTGACCATTATATAATCTGATATCTACCTGTCTTGCCTAGGCATTTCCACATATAGATCTTTTATGCATGGTTCTTAAATCGTGTGTTCTCCATGACAAGTTTATATTTTTTACAAAATTCTAACAATCTGCTCCCTCAGACCAAAATTCCCAACAGTATTGGCCTCTTTTCCTTCTCCAAGTACCACATTCCATTCACCAATGATTATTAGATTTTCCTCCCATTTCATATTTTGAATTAATTCTTCAATTTAAGTATATATTTTCCCCTGTTTCTTCATCATCTTCCAGTGACATTGGCATATACACTTGTACTAATGTGATTGGAGCAGGCCTAGTTTCTACACTCATCAAAATAATTCTGTCACTAATCTCACCCGTTTTCCTGTTCTCTTATTCATTACAAATTCTACACCAGTCTCTCCACCTATAGCTTTTGTATTGATTATTCTGTGTTGCCAGACCATAAATCCTATCCATCCTTCCATTTATTCTCACTAGTCCCAATGATATCTAACTTAAGTAATTCTTTCTCCCTTTTTACATTTTCTAATCTACCTTCCCTATTCAGATATCTAACATTCCTCTTATTCATTACAAATTCTACACCAGTCTCTCCACCTATAGCTTTTGCTATTGATTATTCTGTGTTGCCAGACCATAAATCCTGTCCATCCTTCCATTTATTCTCACTAGTCCCAATGATATCTAACTTAAGTCATTCTTTCTCCCTTTTTACATTTTCTAATCTACCTTCCCTATTCAGATATCTAACATTCCTCACTCCGACTTGTAGAATGTTTCTATCCATTCTGAGCAGTCTTCACCAGGATATCAGACTGGGGGGCTATTTTACCTGTGGAACATTTACCCAGGAAGAAGCTATCATTCTCTTTGTAATTTAAGAGAATTACATGTCTTTGGGACACCCTTAGGGTCTTTAAAGTAGTGGCTTCCTTTTACCTTCTGCATCTCTATGCCATTGATTATTACTCATTCATCTGCCTTTATGGGCTGTTCCAAACTCCAAAGGCAAGACTGTGGCGTGAACCACTCCCCACTCTTCTGCCCTTCGTTAGGAGGCCTGTGGCAAGCAGTGGGTGACTCCTTATAGCAGGAATATTTCAGTCATCAAAGCCTCATCCATGCAAACAGGGTGCTTCACATGGAGGAGAGATTGACATTTGATAGGAAGAAACTGATAACCCTTAAATCCCTATTACAATTTATAATTGGAATATTACTGATCCAGTCAGCATTTAGTTTTCAACTTTTCTTTGTTTATGATTCAGTCAGATATTACTGTGTACAGGTATATCAAGTTGATTTTACACAATTCTTTTATTAATACCCGGTATGATATAAACTTCCTTCAGATACTTATGAAATTATATTTCATTTCAGGCTATTGTTTTACAGGATTTGAATTAAAAGAGCTGCTTGGACTAGGAATCATTTGAAATTATGTTCTCAAATACTGTTATTTGAGCAGAGTACTAAACTGATTTTATTTAATTTGTTTAGTATGACAACAACTGAAAGTAATGTAGATAAAATACACAGTTTTATTACAAGATACATAGAAATATCGTCTGCTATACTTCACATAAATTAAAGACAGTCAGGCTTCCTGCTACCTACACACAAAAGAGCTTGTGAAATTCCCCTTGATAACAACTGTTCTTTAATATTAACGTGGCTTAGTTTAATAGCATAATACGTTTGTATAAACTGTGATGAGTGCATTTGATGTTTAATAACTCCAGGTGTCAGTTATAACAGGTGTCTATGGTAAAGCAGTATCTAGCCAGTGACTGACATCACTTTTTCACATGATATTGACAGCTGAATTATCAGATTTGCTGTGTTGGTTATATAGTGGCTAGAAAAGATTGATTCTGAAGGTCTGAAAACAGTTAAACCAGAAAATTATAATAGATCAATATTCATAATTATAAATATAATACGCAACTGCCATCAAGGAAGCATAAATGAAATGAAACAAACAGTTAGTGCTAGTGTTGAGAAAACAGCATAGAAGTTAATTTGAGGGGAGACATTCTATTTTCCAATACAAAATACAGCTGACTGGGTAAGTTGCTCATATATTCTAGGTCAGTTAAGCTGTGTTTTCGAGAATTTGGCCATTGGCAGACTAAAAAGGTACAAGGTAGGTGGCATGTCTGGCACTTATATAGAAGATGGCGCTGGAAAACTGGATCCCAGAAATATCATGCAGAAACAGCAGGTTCACTGGGCATGTTACGCTAGAGAATTGTATTAATACTCTACAGTATAAAAGTCTTGAGTGAAAACAGTTATTTTACAATATAAAATCATAAACTTAGTAATGAATATTATTTAATTATAGTTTAATACATACCAATAAAGAAATAGAATTTGGTATAAATTATGTGTAAAAACATAAATTCTTGCTACACAAAAAATCAAATTGAAACTTATTGATTAACTAAGAAAAACTATTGTGCTGCTTAATGAAAGTAATACAAACTACATTTAATGATATTAAACCTAACATAGTGATTCAAGTTTTTATAAGTTTGATCCGAGATTAATAGACGTTGACACCCTTTGACCAATCATTATAAAAGTTGATACATGCATTTATTTTTATAGAGAAGGTTTATGACCCAAAAATTAAAAAAAAAACACTCCACCCCCTCTTTTTACAACCCTTACGGTTTATACAAACCACTTTTTTATCTGATTCTGTTGGAACCTTGTACAAGTATACTTTAAAGATAAAAACACAACCCCTCTCCCCCTTTACATCCCCTCAATTTTTATCAATGTTCTTTACGCAAAGCTACGGTCGACACTATTTCACAGATCGCCATGAATGTTGCCACATATATGTAGTTTTCTGACTAACAAAAACCACTGTCTTTCCCCTTTTACACCACTTAAAACTTATGCAAAATCACACTTTTTATCCAATTTCAATGGAACTTTGCTTATATATACTTTACAACCAAGAGAAAAATACTGTCCACATTAGTCTTACAAAAACCGAATCTGTCTTCCCATTTCCATACCTTAACCCTTTCCAGCCCACGGGGTCCAAATGGACCCACAAAGTTTATTTCACATTTTGAATATGACCGTGAATTCCCATTGGTTCTATATGGCACTATTACATTCTTATGTGTTTCCTGCAGCAACAGATGGCAGCACCAAAGATATAGCAGAAGTAGAAAGCTTTCTTTGGCTTTGTTGGCAGATAGTGTCATGAATGGTCAGCAGTTGTTTGGCATGTAAGATTAACTTTTATTTTGAGATAAATTACCAACATTGATGTTTAAAAAATGTATTATTAAATTGTGTGAAATATCAATATCAAACAATACTATCACAATAATAAAGTGAATTAGTTTTTTTCTGTTAGAGGCTTATAAAATGTTAGGCCCATGTGGCTCCACTGGGAGAAAGAGATAGCTGTTCGCTTGCATGGTACATGAGGTTATATGTAAAATAAATATTTACATTCAGATATCTAAATTATCGGAGGCGGAGATCCTGGAGTACCTTCTGAATGGCGAACTATCTGCTGATGAGATATTTTTGGAATTTTCAGACGAGAAATTTGAAAACTTGGAAATCTTGGAAACAACACACAATATAATTGAAAACGAGAGCTATGTTGAGGTATTGTCTAACAATTTACCAACTGAACAGGAGAATGAGGCTACTTCAAATGTTTCTATAGACACTGCCGACTTGGATGATGTTCCACTAGCCAACGATACTGTTTTATTCTACAACGTTGTTTGCAACACGCCCGACATGTTCACCTGGGGCAAAAAGACAAATCAGCAGTGGCGGAACATAGTTTAGCAGAAGGACGATTTCGAAGCGACTGAGGTGCTAACACATGCGAGAGGCTTCTGGGACAGCGTAATTAAAAGAAGCGTTTGAAATTCGCCTCGCGTCTGATTTTGTTGACAGGGATTGTGGGTTCCAGATAAGTGATGCGTGGATTTCTGTTATTGAGGCTGCTCGTCACCAGCGCTCTGCTTTTTGTGTTCTGCGGGCATCTAATAACGTCTAAGATGCTGCTAGGCAACATAACAATGTCTGTCGTTGCCATGCCAGTTTCCAAACAACATGCTCCAGGCATACTTCATGGCTTACAACTGCACCTGAAAATGGCGACGGAAGCTTTGTCGCCGAAATATTGTGCATCAATAATAATATTACTTGATTTGTTTCCCGAGAAACTTTTATAAATAAACCTGTTTATTGTAGCACTTGACTGTTCGTGTTACAATCATTGGCGCACTACTGCAAGGCTATTTCCGACTCGCGTCTATGATTGATGGTTACTGATGAAGACTGATTGAATGGCCGACTGAACTTAACGGAATGTATTGCTGGCTAGATTAGGCTGACGAGAAACGGCTTAGCTACAAATTAACCAATCTTGTCAACTAAACTGCTCCTGATGAACTGAGAGCGAATAAACTGTTCCGTGGCTCCACACCACCTCGTGTTTGACGTCATTGATTCCAGTTCGATCCACTTGAAGGTGACTCCTTCTGTCAGCATGTAAACATTATGTGGAGCAACAAACAACTTTACACTGAATTTGCATCAGCGAAGCCTGGTCTGTCCCGTGCCTAACACTCGAAAATATTACATTAATTAAAATATCATATTTTTCCTTAATAAATCCTTAAGGTAGAAAACGATACTCATACTCTTCCTCTCTTCAGGAAGATGCGTCACACAGTTTACAATTTTAGGGAAATAATATTGCAAAGTTTGGATTGAGAATGTACACTCAGTTTCCTACTTCTCAAAAGTAAATAAAGAATGGGAAGTTATTTAGCTTGTCGGAATTAACCTTACAGTCAAGCATAAAATCAATAAATATAGAAGAACAAACCAAGGATTAATATGAAATCGATCACTTAAGAATTAGTCATCAGTCCACTTTACGAATCATTACACAATAACAGGTTATTGGATGAAAATCAATAATACTGAAACCCAAGCTCTTAGATACTTTGAGACCCTAAGAGTAAATAAATTATCTCTATACATTAGTTATCACAACACTATATCATTGCCATATTTATCCTATTTATATTTGTTTAGCATGGAAAATGCTTTTATGTTAACTTTTTTTTTTCTTTTTTGATATAAGAGTTGAGATTACGTTTAACATTGCTTGAGCTTGTGTGATTGTTGGTTACATGTGTACCTCTAATTTATTCAAAATATTTAAATACTGTAATTATGGTAAATATCAATCTACCGAAGATTATTGGAATAGAATGTTTGGTATTTCAGATTATGTAAAACCAAGTTATATTCGTCATGAAATGCAATCAAAATTAGCTAATATCAAATTAAATATTACTAAACAATATTGCAGTAGAGTTGATCTTTAGACTATGATTTCAGTGTTTATGAATTGTTCTATCCTTCTAAGTCTGTAGCTGATAATATGAGCTATGTTGTGTCATTGATATCCTAAAACTTAATATTACCCAAGTATAGTAATTAAAATCTTGAGATTAAACACATTCTAAATAATTATGATGATAACCAATAAATTTGCTGAATATCTGGCTTGATAAAAAAAAAATCAATAAAGTCTGGTTGTACTTAGTGTTTGTTCACTCGTGAAACCGCATGTAGCGACCTTTGGATTGCTGAGGTGCGTAAAACCTGAGGCTGCATAGATGGAACTTCTGGCTTGTTTCTTGACCGGGTCGTGGCTTTCAGGCTGGTCAGGTTCATCTGCAAATTCAACATCTCCAGCAGTAATGTTTATGGCATTTTTTAACAAAATAAATAGATGTATTATTCCAATTGAATGAATAATATATTAATAAAATTTAGGTTCCATTCTGGATATACCATGCTCAACTACATGAGATTTGTATTTATAATGCAAATAAAGTACAATAAAGTGTAGGTGAGTCACAATTCATCAGTTCATGAAATTCAAAATATATTTTTTACAGTTTGGCAATACCTGGATTTATATTGAGTGCACTTAAATATTCTTCCAGTAGAAGGCAATACTATTAGACAATGATTTCTGAAAATTTGATTAAGCTTAATCGCATTTCGACTGATACATATTTTAAGATACATTTTCCCTTAAGAAAGTAAACACACTATGTTTTATCTCATATTATCTATTTCTTGCAAAATATAAGATATCCTTTTTCACTTTTTTTCCTATGTTTACCCAATATGTTATTCTTAATTTCGTATAGAAAAACATGGTTCAATTCTTAGCTATTTAATCTACAATGTGCTAAAGCATGACAATTTTCATCACTACTAAGTGAAAAACCATTAAATGTAAAGTTACCTTTCTTTTGATACCAATTCTACAAATATTTTTGTTTTTCTATTATATTCCTTTATGGGTACACAATTTTTACTTCTTGATTTTTCCTACTGAACTACACAGGTATAATTTTTCTTTATATAGTGACGTCACTTAAACTCCTACAAAACTTCTGATAAAATTACCTATTGTATTAGACTTTGAATATTTCTAAAAAAAATTGCGTTCCCTCGCTACCAAATTCTTCTAAATGAGTCGTTGGCAATTTATCAACACTTCCGTAACTAACACTACACTTATGATTAATGTAACATTTTTATACAAATTTCTTACGCATAAATCCATTGATACTGAATCAAATCAGTCTGATAGATCACTTGTATCAGCATTAGCTGCTTAAGACATTTTTTCGTATTTTTGTCTTTTTGGTTTTAGTTGTTTCGTCAATATTTAATCAGTGGTTAAAATTATTACCGTTGTTTCATTATTAATCAATTACTTGGATGTTCTCCTCATCCCCTATTGTTACAGATTTATGGTTTTTTGTATGGGGTTTAACTTAGATGGGTTTTATTCGGCGAAACAATGTTATTTTTTCTTTTTTACTTTTCCTTGAGAACTCTTCCTTAAACTATTTTTACCAGCTGCGTGCACCTAGAGCTCCAATTTCAGGTTTTCCACATTACAGTGACTCCATACTGATCCACTTTCAATTACCAGTACATCTTATAGTACCTTTTACAACTGAATCTTGGATTCTTTAATCCTTCACCTGGGCTAATACATTACATGACCAGACATGGACCATATAACCAGAAACTGTACCAAAGGAGATTGAAGTAAACCAGTGCATGTGAGAGTGGCACAGAAGAATCAACAGAGCACGTCTTGTGAGAGTGTTCCGAAACGGAAGAGGTGAGAACAGCGGACGTTACCGAAATACGGAACATGCTAACACACGATATAATCCTGGATGAGCAATTATGGAGCAGGTTTGACAACCTATCAGACAAAGTGTCTAAACTACATAGGAAAAAGTATCTGGACCGAGCAGTAGTCTGTCGGGGCCAACCACCTCCGGGACCCCAGCAGCTGCACAGGCGTATCTAGGCGAATGAGAGCATTGTAGTTAACAAAATAGTGCGAGATCCATTAACTGGAAGTGATCCCGATGGGTCGTCCAATCTGGTCCTGCTGGAAATGCCAGACGGACCAGGAATGGTTGACTGTTTCTGGGATAATAATGGTGGAAGGAATAGTGTGGTGAATACAGAAAGATGTAAATAATAATAAAAACAGTTATATCCTTCCAAGATGTAGCGTCCTTAGCTGGCGTACTATAACATAATCATCATGTAATTGATAGTCAAGGAACTGTAAATGTTTACAAAGCCGGAGCCAGGTCGTGTTTGCCACGGAATTTACAGTGGTCAGCAGGGCCGATACAGCACCTAGCCAGCGAGGTTAATACCTCACAGGCCGCGTGCGTATTGAACACAAACTGATGCAAATAAAAATGGGCAGTTTTTGTATTACTAAAAGGCTTAAAAATTGCCCAATGACATTGAGGAGAGATATGGAATGTTACCATCCCTTTAATATAGTTTTAAAAAAATACCTTTCAAAAACAAGTCACAAATTAATAGTAATGGAATTTCGATATCACACGAACTGGTTCAAGGCTGTAGAAGCTAAGCAGGCAGTACTAATGTATGCATGTAGAAACTGTGAAAATAATAACCCATGTATTGTAAATCCCAGTAGATCTGTATCTTAAAAAGTTGTTGTTAGAAATTCATTTTAATACAACCTGATGTAATGTGATCATGTATTCACTAACCGACAAACAACTGTAAGCTCGCACTGTAATTGTCAAATAACTACTAATGAAAATATTGTTATTCATTTACCCATCTGTGATGTATATTGTTTAATATTTAATAATTTATCATTTCGTATCAGTTACCAATTAGCTAAGTGAAGCAGAAAAATATGCTAATTTCTTACATAAAACTTTCTTAGACTATTAAACTGTTAACATGGTTTCGCCAGAAAACAGGTTAGGCCTGCCTCCTCACGGGGACAGGAGACTGTGGAGGCTAACCACACAGCTGAGAGGCCAGATTAAGCAGTAATGAAACCAGCTACACTGGGGGAACCCTTAATCAATATTTTTTTTAAAAAATGTATGTAATAGGGCCTAATTTAGTATCTAGATATTAGGCTGTATAAATGTGAGATATTTATTTTTTTTAAAAAAGTACCTTTTACATTACTTTCTACCTGGTGCTTAACATTTTATCCTGGATCCTCTGACCAGTTACATGGGTGCATCCAGAATACTATAGCTTGGCCATGGCTATAACCCCGGTTATTTCCAGTTGATTTGTGACGCTAACAATTAAACCATATACTCATTGACCCAACGTTATTCCTGCAGATTTATTATTTACCAAGGCTAGAGGTTTTTATTTGATCAAGATCCGATAATAATACCATTGTCTTCCTACCGCCAAATTTTTCAAGCCTTCCATTTAATTTATCATAATTTGATTTTTCACAATAATTTAAAGTTATCTCCCAAATTTAACGTAGCAAATAGACCCGTTTTGTAAACCACACGGCAATTCAGAGGATGCCTCCCCCTCATCCTGGATGCGTTTCTGGACCGAATGGTTATGCAAGCATTTCTTCATTAGAAGACAATGTTTGGACACTAATGCTTGCTTGATAATGAGTTGTTAGCTAAAGCAGTGAGGGAGCCCGTTTCCAGTGATGATGGGGTCACGACTGTGCCTTTTTTAGGTTAGGGGCTGCTGGTGAAGGGACAGAAATAGATTATCAAAGTGATACTGATTGCAGATTCACGATGGGGAAAGTCACAGATATTAAAGAAATAGATGAAATAACTGAAAATATAACTGACTGCGGTAAAAGTGGGAAAGAGGAGATAAATTCTGAAAATGTAAAGCCAGTAGTAAGGGTGTTAATGGTAAATTGTAGAAGTATAATGAACAAAGTAATCCAATTTGCAAACTTAATAGAGATGCACGAACCACAAGTAATAATTGGGGTAGAGAGTTGGTTAAAAGAAGAAGTACTAGACAGTGAGGTTTTTCCTGATGGTTACAGAGTGTACCGCAGAGATAGAGGAGCAATTGGTGGAGGAGTCTTCATAATAGTTAACAAAAACTACCACAGTTCACTGGCGTTCATAGATCAAGACCACGAGTTACTTGGGGTAGATTTCTGGGGTAATAAAAATGAAAAAATCAGAGTGTTGGCTGTTTACCGCAGTGGAAGAATTACAGAAGAGGATGAGGCTCTTGGGGAGAAATTAAATTCATACTAAGATTTCAGAGGTGAGAATAGAATGATCATCATCGGCGGGGATTTAAATTTACCAGGTGTAAACTGGGAATGGAATAAGATAAATAACACAAGGGAACAAAGATTAGCAAATATCTTAATAAGGGAAGGAGAATTTACACAAGTGGTTGAGCAAAACACTAGGGGACAAAATATTTTGGATATATTTCTAATTAAGCCCGATGAAAACCTTTTGAGGTATCAAGTAACTGAAGGAATAAGTGATCATGAAGCAGTTCTGATGGATATTAGAGGATTCAGTAAACCAGCAGCCAAAATTGGAGGGGGAAATAGGTACAATTATAAAAAGGCACAGGATTCAAATTTGAAGGAAGGCTCGGGTACAGTAGAGTCAAGGTGGGAAGAGTTCAAGGAGATAAAAAGAAAGGGGAAGAAAAATTTATTCCAAAGCAGAAAATAAAGAGAAGTAGAGAACCTATGTACTATAATAGGGAAGTGAGGAGGTTAAAGAGGTTGGTAAGAAAAGAACATAACAGAGTTAAGAGACAGCAGGGTAGTAGGGAATATTTAAAACAACTAAACAAGGACTTAATAACAGCAAAGAAAATGGTTAAAGATGGGTTTATGAAGAGTATTGTCAGTGCAGGAGGACCATTGACTGATGCATCTAGAAATTTGTATGGCTATATCAGGAAACTGAGGGGAAGGGAGGGTATAGAGACACTTATAGATAAGGATGGAGAAGAAGTTACTGACGATTTGAAAAAGGCAGAGCTTTTAAGTAACTGGTTCAGTGAAAGCATTAGGGACAATGAATCAGAAACAGGAGGGTCTAATTCGGAGAACGAGTTTAACAACACAATTAGAAATGACGATAGTAAAAACTTTGTATCCATCCTGAAGGAATCAGGAAGGAAATAAGATAGCTGAAAAAAAATAAAGGGGCTGGTGAAGATAATATTACTACAGATATCTTCAAGATAGCCAGATGTGACATTGTACCTTATCTTGAAATATTATTTAAATTGCGTCTAGACACTTGCTGCTTACCACAGGACCTGAAAAGTGCAATAGTAGTACCGGTACATAAGGGAGGGGTGAGAAATAGAGTTGAGAATTACCGGCCAATCAGTTTGACATCAGTGGTAGGTAAATTAATAGAAAGATTGGTATGCAACCACAAAAGAAATATATGTGAGGAACGTAAGTGGTTTTCAAGCAGGCAACATGGTTTCAGGCAAGGATATTCATGCGAATCTTAGTTGGTGGGATATATGCAAGATATTTCAGATGAAATGGACAAGGGAGGCCAAATTGATAGTGTAGCACTAGATCTGTCTAAGGCGTTTGACAGAGTTAGCCATAAAATCGTAGTAAATAAGGTAAAAACCATTGGAGTGGATAATAAAGTCATTTGCTGGGTAGAAGAATTTTTAAAAGGTAGAAAACAGAAAGTTAGGGTAAGAAATGTAGTATCAAAAGAAGTGGAGGTAAAAATGGGTGTGCCACAGGGTAGCGTATTGGGACCATTACTATTCATTATTCTAATGAATAATTGTGTTGATTGTTTACTATCTGAAATTAGATTGTTTGCAGATGACATAATGCTGTATAAAAGAATCAAAACGATAGAGGATTGTAAACAGTTGCAGGTTGATCTGGACAGGATATCTAATTGGGTTGGTAAACATGGAATGAAGATAAATGCAAAGAAGAGTCAGCTTATTAGATACGCAAATAAAAAACAGAAGGTTAATTATGAATATAAGGTGGGGAAAGAATTGCTTGCTGAAGACTTGAAATGTAAATATCTTGGAATTACTTTTGATAACAAACTTAACTGGGCAGGACACATAGGACAGGTGGTAGGAAAAGGTTTCAAAGTTCGGCACTTGTTGGAGAGAGTGATGAGGGGATGTACGAGAGAAGTCAAGTAATTGGGTTACAAAACTTTGGTCATGACCATTGCTCGAATATGGTAGTGTAGTATGGGACCCTCATTTTACGTATCAAATACAGGAGTTGGAGAGGGTGCAAACAAGGGCTGCTAGATTTGTTTCTGGATATTATCGCAGAACGCAATCAGTGATGGATATGATAAAGGAGCTGGAATGGGATTCATTGCAAGACAGGAGGAGAATGAGGAGGGTCATGGGAGTGTACAGGGCATATACTGGCGATGAGGCATGGAAAAATATTGCAATAGGTATGAAAAGTAGTGCATGGAAGAGAAAAGATGACCATGACCATAAGCTGCACTCGATTTCAGGCACAAGGGTGTAGGAAGATTCTCTTTTTTAGGTAAGGGTGTCAGGGATTGGAATGAGTTACCAAAAGAAATGATGAATAATTTACAGATAACTTTGAAAGAATTTAAAGATAAAATTTGTGTGGGCAAATGTAGGTAGGTGCAGGATAGGGGGAACATGGGTGTGTAGGGAAATTGCCACCGGAGCCTGTGCTCCATTGCAATTAAATTAAAAAATTAAATACCTGAACAATGCATATTCAAATGTACTTACTTCTCTATATGATATCCCAGAATTAACCTACTGAGAGCTATTGCAGCTGCGATAGGTTGTCATATTCCTTTCCGATATCAACGTTGCTAATAGTAACCCGTGCATATATCCGCCGTGTTCCACGACATGAATCGAAAATTGCGTCCGTCATTTCTTCATGACACGCATTCCGCACCGCGCACCACATTTCATTATTTAATTTTATTCAATTGCTGCAGTTTCTTAACTTACAAATACCTATCAACAAGTGGACTATTTCAGCACATATTTATCGATATAAACGTGTCTATACCTGAGCACTTATTTTAAAACTTCTTATTTTATACACAACAATTATTCTCTTCCATCTTTATGTTACCTACCCTAGCACGTACAATGATAAGTTCACTTTGATTCACCAGCTTACAGGCTTTTAATCAAGCTTATTCTTTTAATACTTCATTTACAACGTTAACAACGCGGCAATAAAAATAGATTTTATTTTTAACTGTCCATTAACAATGCACTAATTGATATGTTACTTTTTTTCTGATATAGCATTTCACTTCACACTCACCAATTTCTGCATTATATATTATGGCTCAAAGTGGCTCTATATTTGTTTAAAACAGATCTTTAAAATATATTTTATTCTTATACCTAATTGTAAGAAGACAATAAATTACATGTTATCCATTTTTCACTCGTACGCCACATAGAACACACTTTATCTTCAGTCATTTTCTCCTAACGACATAAAAAAGGTAGCAAAGTTAGATTTCTGTCGTAACGGATTAATCCCAATGAACGCATATCAATTATTCTATCTTTGGAACTCTTAAAACTCTATTGTTTTCTACATCTTAAATATTTTAAACTAAGGCAAAATAATTTTTCTTAACTTTGTATTACATTTAAATGAAGTGGGAATCACCCGAAACGATAAGGTTATTTCATCTTACCGAACATTTTTGAAACTTTTATGAAAACTGTTAAAGTTAGCCACTCTATTCAGCGTGCACTTCCGACCAAAGTCGCGAACTATTCAACTACCTGTATCTTTTATAAATTAAATGTACATGCTTCTCTTATCTGAGAATTATTACTATTATTATTTTTTTGAAGTTACAGTTTATTTGGAAAACGTAATTTTGAAGAGAAATATATTTTCTGACTATCAGCTGTCCTTTCGAATCGATACTGTCCCCTTGACAATACCATCGCTGTAATTAATTATTTTAAATTTATTCTTCCATTTCATTCACTGATAAACCTGTGATTTTGCTTTATGGCACAATTGTTTTTGACCTGAATCGCACACTTTGAAATATTTTTTAACTTCTATAAAGTTTGAACGTAGTTTCTCCTGAAGGAAAACAAATACAAATGCGTTCGATAATCATTATGAAGCATTCGCGTAATTA
This sequence comes from Vandiemenella viatica, assembly GCA_031002005.1. Taxonomy (NCBI): domain Eukaryota; kingdom Metazoa; phylum Arthropoda; class Insecta; order Orthoptera; family Morabidae; genus Vandiemenella; species Vandiemenella viatica. The sequence continues at coordinate 1,882,805 of JARYHS010006964.1, forward strand.
TCATACAATTTACTGCGAAAACATTACTTCTGGCTTTAATATGATGCTATTTTCTCGCAAAAAAAACTAGTTATACATTGCCAAGCGCTTGCATGTGCTCAAAACTCACCATATTTCTGAGGACTCATTGCCGCCGCCGTTCACTGCGAACTCGACACCCGCTGTGACTACAAAATGTGCCGCCTCCAGCTGTTCTCCTCGTGTCGCATCTTGCCCGTGTTGATTAAAACTCTTCGTCGCCGATGTGATATACTTTTATAATAACTGATTATTATCGCTATCAACAGTTTCCAGATCTCACGCCTGTCCGCCAGCAAAACTACTACTTGCCAGTCTCTCTCTCTCCTTTTCCCTTGCAATTCGTCTCTCAGGCCACAATTTTACGGGGTCCTGTGTTCATATCCCACTTCTGACACCAATGGTCATATAGCGTGATAATATTACACGCCTTGACACCAGTTGTCTGGTTTCGAGTGGTCTATACTTTGTGGGCGGTTAACGAGTTTGAGGACCCCGGGTTGGATTTGACTGACCTTTGGGATTTGCTAACCCTCTTGTAGTCTGTCTTGCATTATAATCTTGATTCAAGTGATGTCTTCGTCTGCTTGATGTTACTAATAAGAGGTTGAATTATATCAGGTCTGACACCAGCTGGTTTACGTCCAACAACGTGGATAGGAAGGCTAGCACTTGTGAAACTGACTAGCTGATAATCTATCCTTAATATGAATGACACGACGTTAACTGCTGAACTACCTGTTTATTGTAGCACTTTACATGTTACAATCGTTGGTGCACTACTGCAAGGCTGTCTCTGACTCGCGTTTATGATTGATGGTTACTGGTGTAGACTTTATAATGGAAGACTGAACTTAGCGGAATGTATTGCTGGCTAGACTATGCTGACGAGAAACGGCTTAGCTACAGATTAACCCATCTTGTCAACTAAACAATATCAGCTATGCAAGGTCATTCCATGGTCCAGATTCTGTATTACACTATAGGTCACAGAGGAAATAAACTGACCTTCTTACCTCTGATACAATGGCCTAGTAAGCCGCCTTCAGAATGATCTAACCAACCTGTGGATTGTGGACTATCTTAGTTCTTCTATCCCCAAAGTGTTGTACTTAATTTTCCTCATTTTGTCAGGTGAGCCTAAAATGCCTCATTCTTATAGTGGACACTTAGACCACACTGATTCATGGCCGTCTATGAAGCTTCACTGTGTCTTGTTGCTTGAATTTTACAATAACTTCAAGGATAGAAAAACAAGATACCTTATCGCAGTTCTATTAAAATCATTGTCAACGAGACTAAAGTCTGAAGAAATTATAAAGTATTCAACCAATCAGTTTTTTTTTTCATTTTTAAGCTATGTTATGATACCATACTTCAAATAGTAGAGCTGATTAAAACCCAAACTATATTTTCCACAATTTTCGTAACAAGGCCATTCAACAGGGTATAGACTTTAAATTATTAAAAAAAGCTGTATGCATATCGTTTTCACTACATACTAGTAATTTCGCAAGTTATTAATACACTGTTTGTCTTGCTGTGAGAGATGTTTCTTTATGTACTGTAATTTTTTACTTACTGCTGTGGATTTATAACATGGCTGTATTATTCCTCTTTCTGGTATCAAATTAATTGTACATATCGAGGAATATAACATTTAATTTTTTACTGATTATCAATTAAAATCGTCACTATGCATTTTTTAATGAAATAGTTCATTTCATTGACATAACTTTTTATCAACATGTCATGACCCTTAATTGGATATTATTTTTGGATTCAATTAAATTACAACCACTATGTTTCTCTATAAGACACTGAGTATCCAAAGAGAAGACCATAAATTATTAGTAACTTGACTAATGGAACATATTTTGTTCTCTTTGAAAGTACATTAAAGTTTTTTATGTATAGCACAATAATTATTGTGCTTAAATTGGGTCTGTACACTGCGACTGTTATGTCTCTTCAGCACTATTAGACAAAATTTAATTCAGTCTTTAGTGATTAGGTTGGCTGAGTGGTCTAATGTGCCTAGATAAAATCTCAGCTACTGAATGGATGAATGGATTCAAATCCCACATTTGACGAATTCCTATGAATACATATTGGGTCTATAAAGATGGGGAAGTGTATAAATGTGTACACAATATTTGTCATTCAAATTTATTGTGGTCCTTCTTTTTTTTTTGTGACCACAGAATGTATGAGGATTTATGTACTGGGGAGATGATAAGTACGAGGCGCGTCCAGAAAGTAAGTTCCGTTTGGTAATAAAATGAAATTGTACATAGATACAGAAGAAATTTATATTGCACAAAATTTTACAACTCTTAAACTACTTTTCCACATAACTGCCGAAATTTTGCAGGTATTAGTCATAGCGTGGCACCAGGCTTTGTATACCTTCTTCATAGAAATCTGCCGCCTGTCTCTTCAACCAGTTGGAAACAGTTTCTTTCAGCTCGTCGTCATTGGTGAAGTGATGACCGCCAAGGAAAGACTTGAGATATAAGAACAGATGAAAGTCTTGCCAGTTCTTCTGTAACCAAAGGTGGACGCCCACTTCGTTCTTCATCATGCACATCACTACGCCCGCCATTGAACTGTCGGACCCATCTTCTCACCATCGAATCACTCATCGCATTTGGTCCGTAAACATCGCAAATTTGCCGATAAATTTCACTTGGTTTCACTTTCCTCGCATTCAGAAACCGAATCACTGATCTGATTTCACAGGTGGCGGGATACTCAATCAACGCCGATATTTCAAACAAGCACAACAAAGCATACGTAACTGACAGCGATCTCCAAATGGCGGACGTTCTTCCCATTGATACACATTCGTCTACAGCACATGTGCGGAACTGCAATCGCAGCGCGGCAGCGGAGATAAATTGAAACGGAACTTACTTTCTGGACGCGCCTCGTATTTTGATTCTCGTCTTTCTAGATTACTGTCACATCTACCTTGAGATTTGAATTATACCAATCTGCTTTCTGTATTGACTTGTACATACTATGTAAAACATAATTTTTCAAGATGTGTAGTGAAGCTAATTGATTAAAATTGAATTCAAATTTGTACATAATCTGAAGTAGAGAATAGTCAGTAGCTCTCCCTTAATCTCATTTTAAGTGATAGATGTGGTTTACCTTAGGGAAGAATGGTGTTACTCAATATGATTATTCTGTGTGCATTGCCATGATACAAATTCCATCACAGCCTTGATAAAATATTTGTCTACCTATACTATAGAAATTGTCAATAGACATATTAATATACAGATATGGATATCACAGTTTTATAGCATGCGTGGACTATCACATTTTCTGTTTTATTATTTCTTGCTTAGAGTATTACTACATCAACATTGAGGTGATTAGAGGTGTGAAAGGATTGAGGGCAAGGAAGGAATTTGACGATGACATTTCAGAAGCAACGATCCCATCATTATCCTTGACAGATTTTTGGAAACTGTAGAAAACTGAAACTAAATGCTGTATAGGAAATGAAACCTGCACCATTTTGAATGCTATGCCAGTGTATTACCATTCACCAACTACCCTCAATTTTTCCTTGTTACTTGGAATGAAATAGTATATATTTTCTGATTGACACTAGTATTTTTATTTATGACATCCCTGTTGTCTTCTTGCACTGGGCTTCAAAACTTAAATGCTTATCAAACTGAGAGCATATGTACCTGTACACTGGATTTCTGCAAATAGGTGTAGATTCAGTCTTTACATTGGAATTCTGATGTAACTTTCCTAATGAGGTATCAACCTTATTCTAACAGATCTACAACCCTTAGTAGGATTGCTAAATACTATGCTGTTGTTTTCAGTTATATTCAAAAATTCCTTTCTAGGAACAGTAAATATTCACTGACAAAGCATTTAATCATAGCAGTATCAGTATTATCTAAACTATCTGTATGCTATTTCCAGTCCTATATCCCTGCTTAATGGATCGCAAATCGAGCCTTGTGTGTATCCTCTGACCAGAAGCTTAGTAATGGCCATTTTCCGGTATCTCAAGGTACCAACAGGAAACCAAAAAATATGCTATACTCTCAAGATGTCCAAAAAAAACTCACCACTGCCTCCTGATACTGCGTATTACAATTGAGACTGTCGTGGTTATGAGTATCTAGTAAATCTAATACAAAAAAAACAATATTATACTGATTTAAATAAAGATCACAGAAATGTTATTGCTTTAATCTTTTATTTGACATATTGTATGTTACCTGGATATAACTCTGTATTAGTTTAATGTATATTTTGTAGTAAGTGAACCAAATTTTTTTTAAGATTATTGTTTAAAGCACCATCTTTATTGGAACTTGGCTGTGCATTTTGTGCACAGACATTTTTATCATGTTGCTCTCTAACAAAACACGTCTTCTACCATGTCTCAGCCATTTCTGTCCCTTTATATACTTGTAAACAGCGCTCTGAAGTATTTAAAGTTGAGGTGAAACTACAGATGCATAAATACAATATCAGAACATCACGAAGCAGGTAGGGGTAGAACTTCTTATTTTATATTTATGCTGCAACAATTTTTTTAAAAGTTTGTAACAGGTTTATTTCTAGTGTCAAAGTTTTGCACTAATACTGAAGAGTTACATCCACCTGATTATCATCACTTTAAGCCAATGACAAGTTATGTCTAATCCTATTAATAATAATAAGACATTTATATAAAGGTATATGAAATTGTCTTAGTGAACATGATGTTTGCTAATACAACTGTGCTGTTATAAAATTAGGTCTGCTTCTCTTGTGTCTGTCTTCAGTATTACCTCACTCAGCATCTGTCACTAACTTGTCTTCATTAATCACATTCTCCAGTGACCAAAGTTTTTTCTTATTAAAATTATGTTTTCTGTATCAGAAGGCGAGATGTGCCCATCATATTTTATCTCTGTTCTAACCATTTTAATTTAGTTGTAAAAAAAATTATTTTCTGTAACTAGAAGTTTTGTTTAATAGCTGACGTTATGTCTGAATAATTGCCATCACTTTGTGCAATTCACAAGTTATGTGTGCTCTTATAAGCAACAATCTGAATCTAAATGTTATACTATTATATATTTTGATATGTCTAAATTTTAATCAAAAAGATTATGTAGTGTCTAGTTGCAATACAGCTTTATCTGCAGTGTGGCTATCAGTCTTAGTAACTAGCGTACTCTATATAAAAAAAAAATATTCTACTTGAGAAATTGTGTTACTATATCTGTGTTTTTATAGAGATATTATATTGTTTGAAAGAAACAGTACTTTCGCCAATATGAATGATCAGTGTTAGTCTGATATTAATAAAGTAAAGGTACTGCAACTGCTGTGTGCCAAAACTGAGTTGCAATTCAATCTGTCAGTGAATCATGGCTTAAGGATTAACATTATGATTTTGAGTATGATATATCATTTCGGATTAATGATATGTTGAGCTGCATTTTCAAGGCTGGTTCATTAGTTACTGAATAGTGAATTTTTATTTATTTAAGCAATGCTTTTATTTTATATTTTTTAAAATTTTTTAATAACATTGCTGTAAGAACATAATTTAGTAATGTTTCACAGAGTGTTATTTTTATATACAGAAGGATGTTGTTCTTAATTTTAAGAGAAGTATAAAACTTTGTAGACCATTCTTTCTCTCATTTTTATACACTTCTTAGAAGTAAATCTAAGGTACCAAGGAAGAGATATACCTTGATCTGACATAGATTTTTCTTTTACTTTTGGATTTAGAAGTAATTACTTTATAGATATATGTTAGTTTTTTATATATATCACAATAATATATGGTGTAGGAAATAAATGTGTCCAATATATGTTTTATCAGTGACTGTGTAAGTTTTCAATAAATTGGTAACAAAATTTCAATAAACTGAATTGCAATAGAGTGCATCCTATTGTGGCAGTTCCCTACATATCTAGTTAGTTATGCCATTATTGTGGTTAGTTTTATCGTCATGTTGTATATTTTAAGTATATAATAATTCCACCCATCTACTCTTGCCACTAATAAATTTTTATTTTTCATTCTTTCAGGATATTTGGTAAGTATTACATCCCTTCCCTTGGTAATTTTATGCCTATCTTTTACATCCTTACCTACCAAAGAAAATTTTCCTACTCTCTTATACATGAAACTGAGGACCAGTTTTTGCCCATACTAACCTTTTCCTTTCGATACACTGCTAATTCTTCAACCAATATCCCTCCAAGCTCCAATCCAACATATGCCTTGTACACTCCCAGCATTCTCTTCACTCTCCTCCTGTCCTAGAATCACTCCCAATCCAGCTCTACTTGGCTCCTGTAGTTTTATCAAATCCATATTTTTATTTATATAATTATTATTCACAACATTAGATA